>JBBYHL010000016.1:21081304-21137039 GCA_038381835.1 Adansonia madagascariensis | reverse complement strand
AAAAGACATGAACTTGAATTCTTGGAATAATCTCTATTGTTTATGTGATTAGGTGCCATAGACACATTCTCCTGGGATACATGATATTGATGCTTGAGTTTCTCAAGAAAATCTTCTTTTCCATAATTTTCCTTAGATCCAAAGTTCATTCGCTGAAAAAGCGAACATAGATTCTTGTAAGAATCCCTATTCCTTTTGCCATTATGTACCACAAACATATTCTACTCATCAACATACATGATATTGATTTTTGGTTGTCTCTAGAAAAGCTTTTTTGTCCACTATTTTTCTTAGAATCAAAATTCATCTGTCAAAGAAATAAACATGGATTCTTTTAATAATCTCTATTCTTTTTGTGATTGGATGCTATGAACACATTCTCCTCATTAGGAGACATAATATTGATGCTTTAGTTTCTCAAGAAAAGTTTTTTCTTTCACCATTTTTCTTAGATTCAAAGTTTGTCTGTAGAAAAAGATGAACATGGATTCTCATAATTATCTCAATTAATTTTTGTGATTGGTGCCACAAACATTTTTTCCACATTCAGATACATGATACTAATGCTTAGGATTTTTAGGAAAAGCCTTTCCTTCCACATTGTCCTTAGAACTAAGGTTCATCCGTCAAAAGAGATGAACATGGATTCTTGTAATAATCTCCATTCTTTTTGTGATTAGATGCTATAAACACACTTTTCTCATTGAGATACATAATATTGATGCTTTGGTTTCTCAAGAAAAGTTTTTCCTTCCACCATCTTCCATAGATTCAAAGTTTGTCCATCAATAAAGACAAATATGGATTCTCATAATTCTCAATATTTTTTGTGATTAGGTGCCATAAACATTTTCTCCATATTTGGATACATGATATTGATGCTTGAGATTCTTAGGGAAAGCCTTTCCTTTAACCATTTCCTTAGAATTAATGTTCATTCGTCAAAAGAGATGAACATGGATTTTCATAATAATTTGCATTCTTTTTGTGATAGGGTACAATAAACACGTTCTCCTTATTGGAATAGATGATGTAAATGTATAGGGTTATCAAGAAAAGCTTTTTTTTCCACTAATTTTCTTAGAATCAAAGTTCATGCATCAAAAGATACAAGAATGAATTCTCATTATAATTTCCATTCTTTTTGTGATTGAGCAACATAAACACATTCTCCTCATAGGGATGCACAATATTGATGCATTGATTTCTCAAGAAAAGCTTTTCTTCCTACCATTTTCCTTAGATTTAAAGTTCATTCATCAAAGGAGATGAAATAGGATTCTCGTAATTACATCCATTCTTTTTGTGATTGGTTGCCATAAACACGTTCTCCTTATTCAGATACATGATATTGATGCTTGAGTTTTTAAGAAAAGCTTTTCCTTCCACCGTTTTCCTTAGAATCAAAGTTCAACTATTAAAACAGATAAACATGGATTCTCATAATATTTTTCATTCCTTTTGTGATTGGGCACCTTCAACATGTTTTCCTCATCGAGATACATGGTATTGATGCTTCGAATTCTCAAGAATAGGTTTTCTTTCTACCATTTTCCTTATAATCAAAATTTATCTGTCAAAAGAGATTAGCATGGATTCTTGTAGTAATCTCCTTTCTTTATGTGATTGTGCATTATAAACACGTTCTTTTCATTGGGATACAAGACCTTTATGCATTTGTTTCTCAAGAAAAGCTTTTCCTTCAATAATTTTTTGTAGAATCAAAGTTCATTGCCCAAAATATGAACATGTATTCTTTTAATTATCTTCATTAATTTTGTGATTGGGCACCAAAAATATTTTTTTGTAGTTTGGTCAAGCATTAATACTCGAGTTTTTCAAGAAATGCTTTTCTTTCCACCATTTTCTTTAGAATTAAAGTTTGTTCGTCAAAAGAGATGAATAGGGATTCTCATAATAATCTTTTTTCTTTTTGTGATTAGGCTAAATGGACACGCTCTTTTCATTGGGATACATGATATTGGTGCTTAGAATTCTTAAGAAAAGCTTTTTTTTTCACCATTTTCCTTAGAATCAAAGTTCATCTATCAAAAGAGACATGGATTCTTGTAATAATCTTTATTCTTTTTATGGTTGAGCACCATTGTCGTGACATGCCTCCCGTGTGGTGTGCCCGAGTTGAAACAAAAGAAAAGGTAAAGGCTTGCCTTTGGGTCATCCCTTGGTCAAGATTTGAATTTGGCATAAAAGAGTCAAGGTTAAGGGAATGATCGTTGGACAAATTGCTTGTCTAATTGGTCTTACATTGCAATCATAAAATGGCTAAGACTTTAAGTCACCATTGATGATTTTGGATTAGGGGTGGTTGAATAACTATTAAAATTAGTGATTCCAATTTATGAAACTTGAAATAATGATTTCATAAACTGCATATATCAGAGTTCATTTAAGAAGGTCTGAGAGTCAGTTACAAGTGGGGAAAAATTAAGAACCCCACGACAACCATAATTGGTAACATCTAGCTATAAATTATCCAAGTCATGGTTTTCCTTTGATTTTCTGTATGCAATCATTATTTATGTGTAATCCCCTTTGTATAAATTCAAATTTTTAGAAATATGTTAAATTTGGGTTTCTTGATAAAGTTCAGCTTATGTTTTTCTATGCAACCTAGGAAGAAAGAGAAACATAAAGATTCGATAAAATGATCTCGGATTTATTTAGGAAAGGGTACTCTACATCAAGCATTAGAGGGATATTGGCATAGAACAGTGCCTAGGATTTTTTATTTTAAAATCACAGATGTAAAATCATCATCGAAAGAGGAAATGTTTTAGTAAGGCATAAAATAATATAATAAAAGTTGCATTACAAATTAGTAAACAAAGACAAGAAAATGGGGGATGGTCAGGATATATCTCATAACAAACATTGGTTATTGAAGAATAATTTATGATAATTTTAAGACATGTTTGGTTTTGGTGGTTGTATTAGATGTGAAAACGTTGATAAGAAAAAGTTCATAGAGCTTGGGGAAGAGAAAATGTAGATTTTTAATGAAATTTTAAAACTAGGGTTGGAATATCCCCTCGAAAAAATGAGATTGAAGAATCCCCTCAAAAAATAGGGTTGGAGTATCCCCTAAGAGAAAAACAAGGTCGAACATGCCATCGAAAAAGAAATCTTAAGTGGTGTTTTAAAATTAAAATTATTGATATTTTTTAAGAAAATAAATTTTTGAATGAAAAATCAATTTTTTTAAATAAAAAAAGAAATTAATTTTGAAAACATTTTTAGGTTTCAATTCGAGCCTAAAAGGGACCTATGTCGTGACTTATGACTTCATGGGGGAAAATGATGAATATATTTCAAATCATTTGAAAGACTAGAAAAGATGGTTTGGGAAAATCAAATTAAATTTTCTTAAGTTCAGCAAAAACAGGGACAAGATCACCCTGTCCTCTTTCTCAAATTTATTTTGGTTTAGTTTAGTGGTTCCTCGGTATCATTAGAAAGGCAACTCAATAAGGATTAATGAAAAAATATTTCAAAAATCCTAGATAATCATTTAACAAGCCAAACTAATTTTGAAATCAAGTCTGAATCAGTGCTTACAGCAATTGCAAGGAAAAGGGGCTATGAACTTTCAAAAATTTCAATTGGGATTATTAAATAGCAAACAATACCTTTTTAGAAAGGGAATTTTATAAAATTTTGAGGAAATATATTCAAAAAATCTAGAAAATTATCCAATAGGTTAGAATCAACCAAACAAAATATGAATCACTGATGCTAGGGGTTTTGGACAATAAAGGTTCGAAAAATCATAATTTCCATATCCAAAATGTTCAAAGGGAAAATAAAGTATCCTTGTAAAGGTAATTTGATACCTTTCAAGGAAAAATGCTAGAAAATTCCAAAAAATCATTCTAAGTTTAAAAATAATTTTTCAAATCAAGATTGCAGTGGTGCCAAGACGTAAATAGGGTTTTCTTTAAGTTTAGGCTTTTATAGTCCCGTGTCAAGGTGTCAGACATGTGAACGTCCAATCACTAACGTTCATGGTAGTGGAGTAATGGACCAATCCAACTTCTATAGAGTAGGTCACCAAATCATCCATTATCCATGCTAGTAGTCATGATAGGCTTGGAATAAGGCTTAAACTAAATACTTGAAAGCATTTTGGTTTTAGATTAGAAACAAAATTTGGCCTAATAAGGCCATGAATCCAAACATTTGTGCATGATATATCCCCAAGATTGGAGAACCAATATGTTGAAAACATTAAATCCATACAAATCCTTATTGATTAAGCATAGCATAGACTTAACGTAAGGTTTTCTTTGAAACTAGACCTTTTCAAGAATCATAAAAGCATTTTAACAAACATATGATGAATAAAACCAAGCAAAATATCAAACATGAACAACAACTTAGAACAACAAATTATCCATGCATTTTAATAGGGAAATCATAGTGAAAATGCATATGAAGTTATGGACAAGATCAAAATATGCTAGGATGAGCATTTACACATGAAATTAGCCTGTTGAGATACAGAAAAACATGGCAAAAATGTTTGAGTAGGAGCTATTTTAATGTCAACAAGAGATATGGCGTTCTAGTTCATCAAAACACCATTGAGGCATCGATAAAGGCATCAAAATCCTAAGGTTATCACAAACAAAGCCACAATAATGCATGAAAGCCTTAGTAAGGTCATGGAAACATGGAGGTTTGCTAAAATGATGATGATGAAGAAAAATAAAAAATGAAATAAAGAAAATATAGAAAATATACCCCAATGGAAGCTTACACTCCTAGCTATATCCTTGAACAATAACCATGCAACTTCTAGCTCATTTTCTTCTTTTTCTTTGCTATAGATTAGCAAGAAAGAATGAATAAAATGGGTTTTTGGTTATAGTGGCTAGAAAGGATAGTTTTTAGGGTAAAGATAAAGGAAATAAGAGGTTTTAGAGGGTTTTTCAAATGGTGGAAAGAGAGCTTAGGGATTAATATTCTTAATAGAGCTAAAGGATTTTTTTTATGGTTAATGTAAAAATGTGGTCAATCTCTTTGGCCATTAAAATGACCTAGCAAAAAGGGCACGTAGGACATTTGACATCTACAATATTATGACTTATCGTACCAATGGAAGACCTTTAAATATTTGATTGGTTAATCTTGATTCTTGTAGGCAAAGAAAACCATGCATTGGCTAATCAATTGAGTAATCCTTCATTAAATCAGATTTTGTCATGAAATGCCCTTATACCAAGCTTAATGAACCTTTCTAAAATATGTCAATCAATATTTTAAGCCTAAAAATGAAATCCAAATTATCTGTATGAATTTATGTCTAACATTGCTTGATTTTTTAAGGCAAATGTCATGACCAAATTTAAGGTTTGAAGTCATAGTACAAAAAGAGAGAAATGTTTTGAATAGGCTAAAAATATCCTTGTATATCAATACTTAAGTAAAAAAACCTAAAATGTATTAATACTTTGAATCTAGTATCGATACAAAGTGTGGTGTATCGATACCAGCAAGTCTGTATCAATACAAAGTATGTTGTATCGATATACACACTCCCATATCGATACTTGTTGGCCAAAAATCATAATTTTAGCTATGACGTAACTATATATCGATACAAACACCCTTGGCATTGATACCACTCTTTAAGTGTCGATACCATGCCCTTCAGTATCGATACAAATATAAAGATTTTAGAATTTGAATAATGTGAGCCTTGTATTGATACCTTACACATACACGTCGAGACCTACATACAAAAATATGGATTTTTCTTTCCTTTGACTCTTCATACTTTTTATCTTAGTCAAGAATAATGAGAAATTAGCCTATGCTTCTTCGAATAACCTCAATGGCGCCTTAGATGATGACTTTTGATACCTTGAATGTTGGCCCAAATAAAATAAGGTGTCTATACCTGCCCCTCTTTAGCCATTGCTGAGTATTAAGAATAAGGCAAAGATAAAAAACACTATTTTATCCAAGGTGTAACATTACCTCCTGAGTACCTATAGGAAAATGGAAATCTAATTAGTATTATGCCATGATAGGTAGAGTATGTTGGCAAGAGTTTCGATCGATAGAAAAATTTTAATTAGTTTTGTAGGGTTTGACCTTTCTACTAGGTTTGTAGTTTCCTGGGTTTGACCTCCCAGATAGGCACCAAACAGTGTAGGTTTTGACTCGATAAGCATATAGCTCTTTGTGGACTGAGGTAGATAGAAGTCTTAACTTTTCATGGATGACTCGATAGGCATCTAGCTCTTTATGGACTGAGGTTGACGTCCAGCTCTTTGTAGACTGAGGTAGATAGGCATCTAGCTTTTCATGGACTGAGATAAATAGATGTCTAGCTCTTTATGGACTGAGGTGGATAGGTGTCTAGCTCTTGTATACTATGGTATGTTGGTGTCTTATTTTTTGTAGACTAAGGTAGGTAGGCGTTTAGCTCATTGTGGACTAAGATACATTGAGTTTAGGGAGCTTATTTGGTGTTTCTAGGGTTTTTGAAAACAAAAGTTAGTACTTGTAGGTCTAAATTTGCTTAAGACTTTTAGAAGCATAAGTCTGTACCTAAAAAATGGTGAGTACTTTCATGTATGATGCATAAGGATGCAAATGCATTCTTGGATGATGTAGATATGATGATTTAGAAATCTAATCTGGCAATTGGCTTCGGAGTTTTGAATCATCTTCTATTTTTGAGTTTCATTATGTGTTATTTACTCTAAGTTTTGCCAACTTAAGTTTTAATGTTTGGAAGATTTTATGGTTGAGATAATTTTTGAAGGTTGAGGTGACCTACGATGTGTAAGAAGATTCCTAAGTTTGATTGGCTTCTATTAGGGGTTCATTCATAAAGGTTGGTTAACAGACTTGGCAAGTTGGTTCTTGACATGAAGGGCATATTTGATAGTCTAAACTAACTGATAGGAATATGGTTTAATGGCAAGGGTCAAGGATTATTGATTTGGCTTTGCTTTTCAACTAAGGTTTATTGAGGGACATCTTCGATTATGTTTTCAATATGGGAAAAGTCTAAAGGGTAAGTTTAGTTGTGGTTCTAGAATCCATTCTTGGCTTTTGAACCTAAAAAAATTTTTATGCAAAGTTTTATCTTCTTTAAATTAATACTAGGAAATCCTATTATCAATTTTGTACAATCTATTAATTATTATTAATTATACGTAAGCATAATGCAATATGGTATTCAAGTATGATAAAGAAGATCCAAAGAATGAAATGGTGCATTTTGTATTTGGAAAAAGAATAAAAATAATTCATTGACCATTTTGGGATGTACAAAGAAAGTTGAAGTTTAACTTTTCTAGGCAATCTATCCTTTTTTATGCTAATGACATGAGTCTTTCATTGAGTACTGCTAGAGATTTCTCTCAAATGAGCAACTTTTTTGGTGTTAGTCGCTCTTCAAGGAACCTCTTAGATTACACCATTGTAATTGCCTTAAGCAGAGGTAAACACCACCCTTTTTCTTTCAAGATTGGTTAGAGGTAGGTTTATTAGCTTTAGGAGAGGATAAGTAGGTTGGGCCAAAATTTAGTATTTAATTGGAAGATGGTTTTGTTAGGTGAATATTGGTTTTGATTAGGTTCAGACAAGATAAGGTTTGGTTGCTTAACTTGACCTTTCACATTTTTAACTTAAGCAAAACTTAGTTCCCTAGAGACCACTTTTGGTTCTTATCCAAGGTTCTTTTTAGAGATGCAGATGTCTTTGTAGTTTTCCATTCAAAGGGCCTTCTTAGGTGTAATAGTTCTTGACAGAATCAGACTTGATAAGGTTGGGTAGGTAGTTGCCATCTATCTTGGTTAAAATCAATGCTCCACTAGAGAAAGCTTGCTTAACCATATAGGGATTTTTCTATTTTAGGGTTTATTTTCCTCGAGATTTTTATGAATTAGAAGGATCTTTTTGAGCAGTAAGTTTTTTTCTTAAAAATAACAAGGATGGACTTTTTTGTTATGAGCTTTCATCATATGCTTTTAATACATCTGTCCATAACAAATAGCTTTCACCCTTTTCTTATTGCTGAGAATAGTTGCTCGTATTGGCCCTTAGCCCACTCAGCTTATTCGAGTTGTGATTCTAGCAAGACCTTAAGTGAAGTGATCTTGACTTTGATAGGCAAGACTACCTCCATTCTGTAGACAAGGGAGAATGAGGTAGCTTTAGTGGAAGTCTGAAATACTATGCGATAGGCATGCGATGCAAAAAGTAGCTTCTCGTGCAATCTTTATAAGTTTCAGCCATTTTCTCGATTATTTTCTTAAAGTTTTTATCGGTTGCTTCAATCACCCAGTTTATTTTTAGATGATATAGCATTGAATTGTGATGCTTGATCCTGAACTAAGAGCAAATTGCTTCCATCATTTTGTTGTTTAAGTTGCACTCATCATCTTTGATGATCTGTTTGGGGAACCCATATCGACAAATCATGTCTCGTTTCACAAACTTGCTCATAACAAATCTGGTGACGTTGGAATATAAGATTGCTTCTACCTATTTGGTGAAATAATCAATGGCAACCAAGATAAAGCAATGCCCATTCAAAGCATTAGGAATGATGGGTCCAATCATATCCATACACCACAAAAAGAAAGGCCATGGAGTCATCATGACATGCAGGGGTTAAGGTGGGACATGGATTTTGTCTGCATAGATTTGGCACTTGTGGTATTTCCAGGCATAGTCAATGCCATCTTTTTTAAGTGTCAACAAGTAATAGCTAGACCTCATAACTTGCTTTGCCATTCAATGTCCATTAGCATGTTGTAGGCATTTTATTTTGTCCAAGCCAATATTGAGAGCACAGAATCCATCGTCTGAGGCACCATTAAAGTCATTCATACAAGCTTGTCTCCAATTCCCATCATTCCTAGCTAAGGTAGGTTCATAAATTATTTTATTTAATACCAAGCATTATAAAATATGCAAATGAAACCACGTGCATTTTCAATTAGTTTACTTGGGCCTATTTTACTTAGTTATATTAGGTCATAAATTATTTAATCTAAGATCAAGCATTATAGAAAAATATATCATTAGATAAAATAGAGCTCACATGTATATTTAATTATTTTATATTTGGGCCTATTTTATTTAATTTATTGGGTTATCTGTTAAAACATTTTAAAATTCTTGGTGGGCCTTATTAAAATTATTTTGTTTTAATAAGTCCATTATTTGAATTAATTTTAGGCATCTTGGGTTAGGTTAATGATTTTTTTCAAAGACCCAATTAGCTTGATGGTTGGATATTTCAAGGCAAAAAGTGATATGCATGGGGTATTTAAAACTTTAATAGTTGTTTGTACTCAAGTATTAGTACTTGGACCGATTAAAATTGAAAGCATATTCTAGTACACCATGACTCATCATTTTTTATAACCAAAAAACAAAAATACCCTTTTTGACATAGAATGGTGTTGACCAAATGGCCTCCTATAAAGCCAAAAGTTTGCCTTTCATAAAAAAAACCTTTCTCCAATTTTCCTCATTTAGCTACTAGCCTTAAACAAAAAAAAAATCAACAACAAAAAATCCATAGCAACGAAAAAAAAGGGAAAGTCGAAAACAGGCAAAACACAAGCAAAAAGGCACTATATTAACAAGGAGATTAAGCAAGATTTAACATTTATTTTATGGTATATTGCCTTCATTATTTTTCACATCTTTTCATTTTTTTATTTTTGTTTTTCATTGCATTTTAGGAAGCTTTTTGAATGATAACCATGAACCTTGTAGGATTCATCATTTCTTTGAGCTTGTTTGATGTGGTTTTAATGAGTTTTACAATATTTTGGTGGCTGAAAAATCATGTTTCTTGTCCTATTTCCATTCGGTTAGCTTATATTTCTACCTTCATATTTTTGCTTCATCTCAACATTTTGATTTGTGATCATTAATATCTATTGTTACATGACCAAACGTTGTTTATGTCATTACTCTGTTTTGGTCACCTAATGCTTTTTAAAATGCCATATTATGTGTGCCTAAATATGCCTTGAGTGTTTGACATCATGCTTACATATTTAGTCCATAACATGTTTGTTTGATGGCAGTTGAAATCTGATTTTCTAAAAACTACCTCAAGTAAAATCTATATTAACCTTAATTAATGGGGATTAGTATAGATTTAATGCTTTTAATATATTAGTTCTCCAATCTTTGGGATATATCAAATATAAATGTTTGGGATCATAGCCCCATTAAGCCAATAAATGTTTTTAATCAAAAATTAAAAATGTTTTCAAATGCTTAATTTGAGCTTTGTTTTGAGCTTATCGTTACCATTGGTGTGGATAGCAGATTGTTTGGAGACCTATTCTATGGGGGCTAGATTAGTCCATTGCTTCATTGCCATGGATCTTAATGATTGGACATTCGCATGTCCAATGCTTTGACACGTGATCGTAAAAGCCATAACCTGAACAAACCTTTTTTTTGGTACTGGTCACATAGTGGCTGTAGGAAAAAAATTATTTTTGGCCTTCAAGTGATTTTTTTAGAATTTTCTAGCATTTTTCTTGGGGAGGGCTTCGAATAACTTTTACAATGATATCTCGTTTACCCTTAAATTATGCTAGATATGAGAGTTATGATTTTTCAAATTTTTGCTGTTTGGAACACCTAAAGTAAGCAATTTACATTCTATTCAAGTGATTCTAACCCATAGAATGATTTTTCTGGGTTTTTTAAATTTTTTTCTGAAAAAGCTATAAAATTTCCTTTTCAGAAAGATATCATTTGTGATTTAACGATTCTAAACAAGTCTGGGATGATTGTTCGGAGTTCACTGCTCCATTTTTCTACCACTTACTATCAATGCTGACTTGGACTCAATTTCAAAAATTAATTCTACTTATAAAGCAATTTTCTAGGATTTTTGGAATATTTTTACATTAATCCTTATCGAGCTATCTTTCAGTAGTCATTTGCCACCAAAAACCATTGGACCAAGCTGACATAAATTCGAAAAGATGGATAGCACGATGTTGTCCCCTGCTTTTGTTGAACTTGGTAAAATTACATGGATTTTCCTAAATCAACATTTCTAGTCATTTGAATGATTCAAAATTATTCAGTGATTTTCCCCATGGAGTCTTGACTCATAGCATAGGTCCTTGTAGGCTTGGATCAAAACTCAAAATTGTTTTTAAAATTAATTTCCATTCTTAATTTAAAATATTTTCCATCTTAAAATTTGTTTTCCTAAAAAATTCTAAAAAATTCAATTTTCAAAAATCACTCAAATTTTTTCTTTTCAAAGGGATACTTTAACCCTACTTTTTCAAGGGGATTTTCCAACTCTTTTTTCAAAGGGGATACTTCAATCTTGCTTTTCAAAAATGCATAAAAAATCTAAGTTTTCTCTCTTCTGGGCATCCTCGGACCTTCTTACTAACTCTTTTACGCTTAAGATGGCCTTTAAATGCAAATGTGTCTTAAGATAGTCAATTCAGTTATTCCTAAAAAATCGAGCTCAATTATGAGATATCTCCCAACCGTCCCTATTTTCTATTTCCATTTCTTTATCTTTATATAAAATTTTTATATATTCTTTTATGTCCTACTAACCCGTTTTCTCTTCATGATAGGGACTTGCATTCATGTGTTCAAAAACTAGAATTTTATTAAACCCAAGGAAATGTTCTACTTCAGTACCCTTCTAGTCTTGACATAGAGTATCCTCTTCGAAATCAATCCAAATCTTATTTTACTAAATCCTCTATGTTTCTTCTCCTTCTTGGGTTGTATAGAGATGTATTAATTAAACTTTTATCATGAAAAACTCATATCTAATATTTCAAAATTTGCATTCATAATAAGGGGATTAAACATAAATAATGATCACATGAAAAACTGAGGAAAACCAAGGCTTCATTAATTTATGGCTCAATGATACCAATTTTGGGCATCGTGAGGATGATCTTTCCCCATGGAGTAACCAACTCCCGGACCCTTAAAGAGGAACTCTGGTATACGCAGTTCATAGAATTTGTTTTGCAAGTTTCATAACTTGAAACAACCGATTTTAATAGGTATCTGATTATACCTAGCCTAAATGGTCGGTGGTAACTTTAAGTCATAGCCATTTCGTGAAGGCCATCCAAAATCGATTGGACGAGTAATTGGTCCAACAGTCCTCCCTTTCGCTTTCTCCTTATCATGCCTAATTCAAATCCCAATCAAGGAATGATCCAAAGGCCAGCACCACCTCTCTTTCGTTGTTTTTTAAGTCATAGCGTGCCACGCTTGTATGTGAAGGGGGCATGTTATGGTAGCTTGGTGACTCTGCTAGGAATTGATTTTGAGAGTCAAGCTTGCAACTAGCCAAATTTTATCATGATTCTTAGTTTCCCTCGATTTTAGTTGTTATTATTTATAATCCCCTTTCTTTATTTATTTTGTACAGGATATTTATTTGCCATCACTTTCTGTGTTTTTGTACTTCTTTCGATTGCTAGGGTTCTCTTCTAACCCTTCCAAGAAAAAAAAGAGAAGGATATGATAGCTTTTTAAAAATAGCAATAAGGAGTAAATGAAAAGGTTTGATTATTTCCTTGACACAGACTGTGCACTCATATCTCATTAGTCGCTTGATTATTCTTTTCTTTGAGAGAGAATAACACCTCTATTAGGTGGAAGTGACTAATTTTCCTCTGTGGTATCTTTTCTTTATTCGTAGGTAAGCAATACCTTTTGGGGTGTAAAGTGCCTATGCTCTCATGGTATCCTTTTTATTCGTATGGGTATAGCAAAATTGATCCACTAGATTGAACCCATTCTACCAAGCCTATGATGGGCCGAGGATCGAAGTACCTCGACTATCTCTACCAGATGGAAAAGTGATTTGGGAACCTTTTAGAGTTAACTTATTCCTATATAGGAAGCCATAGAAGCCAAATCATATTAGGCTATGCCGAAGTGCTACTAGATTGACCCTAAGAATAAGACACTCGAGGAAACACTTCATACCTATTACTCTTTTTTGTCATTTCTGTTCTGCATAAATGATGATGAACAAATATGATCACTAATGCCTTCTCTCCCACCTTGAATTATGTCATATGTTGTAATAATACTATCGAGGCATGTCGTTGTGTTGTCTTACCGGTGGCTAACACCATTTTTCCTTTTACAAGAGATAATATTCAACTATTATCATTTACTATACCATTCAAGGTCGGTATTACCTCTCAGGGAACTGATCCTACTCGGGTAAGTCATTATCTACCTAATTAATGGCTAGAAGTTCATCAATCACATGATAATAAATAAGTACCTAACGTTCTTGGAGACCTTATGCTATCTCGATGAGAGCAAACACTTGAACAATTCATCATGCTATTCGATCGATGGCTTGACATTAGCTTGTAATATATGGTGATAAACAAATTGTCATTTTCTTGAGTGTTAATTTTCATCCACATAGGATGTTATATTTTGTAAATGCATGTATGCTGTTCACATAAGTCTAAATTTGACAGACAAAATGTCTATACTCATATTTTTCCATGCTCACCTCAAGGCATCGTAATGCTTTAGGTACTTTTATTTAATGATTTATTTCTTATCTTTGATATGTTACTAACTCAGTGTTTCTTGTGTTGTTGTCCTTGTTGCATGTATCATGTCATTTCATACCATCTTAGGATAATTGGTTCTAGGGGTAGTGTCCATAGATAAGTATCTTACCATGGCACAAGCACTAGCCAAAGGTTTCAAAGACTTTGAGATAGTCAAGATGGAGTTTGAAAGGGAACAAAGACATAATAGGGATAGCCTCTGGCCTAGATATATCTTAAAGATCCCAAAACAGGCTAAAATGATTTTTAAGCAATTCAACCACTAAAAGTTAAGAGATGTATGGAACAGTTAGAATGAGACTGAGAAGGCAATTTTCATAAAAGACTACAAAGATATTGCTTCATTGGTCTAAGTCAAAGTCAACTTTAGATTACTATACGCCACGATATAATTTTGGAATCCCGCATATAGTTGTTTCAAATTTAACATGCATGATCTGGCCCTTACTATAAAAGAATATGCAGCCATGCTATCAAAAGGGCCCAATTCTATAAAATTTATTCTAAGTTGGTAAAACCTATACCCTCCAGAAGAAATTGGCCAATGCGCTTGAAGTTAGAGAACAATAGGCAGACTCACACCTAGTCAAATTGAGGAATAATGCATGTATTATATGGGATAGTTTAAAATCTACCATGAGTACCTAGTCAGACAAGAAAAAGATTCTAGATGCTTTCGCATTGGCAATCTATGGTATGATCATTTTTCCACGGGCTTTGGGACATATAGAGTTCATTATGATAGATATTTGCTCAAAATAAGTTATGGTCTCAATCCTACTCAGGCCATCTCAGTAGAGACTATTCATTCCTTGAATTTTGGGAGAAAAGAAGGCAAGGCATACTTTATCAGATGCTTATCAATGTTGTACATATGGTTTCTTAGTTATTTTTAGGGTAAGAGACCACTATGCCATACATGCGAATTTTAGTCCTTTCATCGAGTTTTTGGAAAAAGAGTGGTCATAAAATACCACCAAAGATCAATGGATTGCAAAGTTCCAAGATCTGAATGCCAATGAAGTAACTTAGACAATTCCACGGATCACATTTGGACCAATTATGTACAAATGCAAGCTATTTCATTAGGTGCCTCTTAATGGATTATGGGAAAGCATCATAGCTCATGGCTTTATAACAATTTAATTATTGACAATTTGTCCCCTTGTGAGCTTTGTGCACTAGATTTTAAATATGGAAGCGATGGTTACATAAGCCAGGTGCAAAAGATCTTTGACTTATGGCAAAAAACACCGCTAGAATCATATTGAAAAAAAAAAGTATAACTTCGATCTATGAGGATCGGATAGTTAGGTGAGTTAAAGATGCTATATCATTGCCTACTAAGGAAATAACTAATGTTCCAATGGATAATCCTCCATCTAAAAATAAAATCTTGAAGGATGAGTTTTCACAAGAAAAAGCTTCTTTTTTAAGGAAATTTGTAAATTTCAAGAAGAGAAAAGCTAATAGGAGCATAAGTTTTTAGTTTGAAAGGGGTAGATACAAAACCTTGTCTAGACAAAAGATGCCATCAATGAAGATCTTTACACTTAAAGAAAAACTACATGGCACTGCAAAAGGCAAAGAAATACTGAGGACCCAGCAAATCCCTAGTCGAATGGAAAGTTGAGCATGTCTCTCTTGCTAAAGACTTAGAGGCTTGGAAGACTTGAGTGGGGACTACTATAGAAGAACTCACTAAAGCCCATGAGATTGCATTAGTTTATCAAAAAGAAGCAAAAGCTTGGCTGCTTGAGTAAAAATGCTTTAAGAAGGAAGGGTTGAGACAAAGCTTTGGTTGCAAGGGTTTAGGAGTTGGAGCATGCCTTTTAGGTCTAGCGAGATCAGTTGAGAGACTATCAAAGAATTCTAAAGAATATTTTCATTCTGATTGAGATTGGTCGGCCAATCTTTACTGACAATTTTAATCAAAATAAAGGGAATGTCTCCAGAACATCATTGAGCAGATCTACATGGTTTAAACCAGCACAAATAACATGGTCGAATTAGCCAAATCCACCAGGTGAGACTTTGTTCCCATAAAAGATAGTGGACAAGAACTATTAAACTTTCTGGAACTTGTAATCAAATATTGTAATAACATGCGATATTTTTAGAATTGATTACTTGATATATTGCAGTTAATGCTTTATTCAAATAAAATATGCTTATTCTAGAGTTGTTGCCAAAATCCAATGATCTCTTGCATTTGCATACATGATTTAACTTGTTTAATTATGTTTTCCATAATATCATTAATGCATATGATTTCATCTTCATTCTTGCATGCATCATATCATCATGTTAACAAGTCTAATTAGATATCACTTTAAAGTGCAAGGATCCTCAAAACATGGAATTAAACACCCAACACTAGTATAATAGCCATCTCCATCGGAAGGCAATAGAGAATGAACACCAGGCTTGTATTAAAAGGCTTGAAATTATGCATTGAAAAGCTCCGGAGAAAATGCTTCATAAGACTAATGAGTTAGATTCCTAAATTGACAAAATTGCTTGCTATTGCCTTAAAGGATAAAGGGCAAACAAATATTGTTGATAAGGGTAAGGCACAAGTTAATCTTAAAGTTAATCTAAATTTGGGTATTAAGATCACCAACACTCTTGAATAAGCATTCTAAGAGTAATCACCTCTAATGGCATCCCTCCTACTCAACCAATCATTTGTATAAACCCTACCCTATGACAACACCACATTTGGCTTAAAGATACCATGGCATGAATATGGGATCAACACCAACAAGTCCTTTAGTTCTAGACCTCAGCAAACAAATAGAACAAGAAAAAGTAGCTGGCTTAAAGTGTGCCGAGGCTATTGAAAATGAAACTAAGTACAAGTTATTAGAGAAATGCCTTAGAGCTGTAGAGGGTAGCGATAAGTTCAAAATTGTGGATGCCAAGTCTTGCTTGGTTTTAAACCTAATTATCCCACCTAGGTTCAAAGTACCAGATTCTAAAAAATACAATGGGACTATTGATATGGGACTATTGACCTTACTACACATATCCATATGTATTGCTAGAAGATGGCCAGGTATGAAGACAACAAGAAACTATTAGGACACCATTTTCAAGATAACTTAGTTGGAGCAGCTGCACAATGGCATATAGAGCTTGATCCAGTCAAAATTCAGTCATAGGTGAATTTAGCTTCAGCTTTCAATGACTAGTATAAGCATGTATCTGATTGGGCGTCGGATAGTCTCTTTATTGAACAGGGAAAGAATGCTACCAAAAACTTCAAGTAGAGTGCCCAAAGGTGGCAGAAAAAGGCAACCCAAGTTCACCCTCCACTAATGGAAAAAATGCTGGTAGTCATGTTTGTCAGCATTTTGTGAGCTCTTTACTATGAGAAATTAGTGGGGAATTCTACGAAGAATTTTGCAAATATGGTGATATCAAAGAAATAATTGATAATGCCATAAAGATCGATAAGAATTTAATAAGGGGATCCTCTAACTCTACCAAGAAGTCTACTGCCAAAGGTAGAGAAAAAAGGTGAACATTGTTAGCAAGAATCCTGCAAAGATCGCCAAGAATCTCTATTAAGTACCGAGCATGTATTTCCTTGATATGGCATATCAAGGCTATGCCTTAGTACCTTAACCAGTATACTCTGCTAGATTCAAGCTCATCATGAATCTTTCATCAAGCCTAAGCCAAAATTCTACTCAAAATACTTCATCCCACTACTATGGCAACACCAGAGCACTATACAATCAACAAACCCCTGGGGAAAGAGAGCATTTTGGTCTACTTTTCTATTCTTATAAAAAAGTCTATGCTCACTTGCTGGTAGGTCAACTAGTAGCTCCATTATTTATAACTCCAAGGTCACTTTTTTATCCTAAATGCTATGATAAGGGTGCCTACTACAAGTACCATGTTGGAGCAGATGGTCACAACATTGAAATCGCAGCTCCTTTAAGAAAAAAGTTCAAGGCCTACTAAAAAGGGGAGTGATCAAAATAAAAAAAGGGCAAGACCTAATGTTGAAGCTAATGCACTCCTGAACCATATAGAATTAAGAGTAAATGCTATGATAAATTGGAAGCATTGTTGAGTCAAGAAAAATGTTGAAGAAGTAAAATGCCAATGAACAAGGTATGAGAAGCTCTCATAAAGGTCAGGTTACTAACCAATATCAAGGAGAAAAGCTTGCCAGATCTTACTATAGCTGTTATGGACAAATGTATACCTTGCAACACTGCATAAAATTCTTAAGATTGGTCCAAGGTATGACGGATGATGGACCATTCAAAAATCAAGTTCTATGAAGAACTAAAGGAGGAAATAGATGTTTCCATCAATGCTATGGAAAAGGATGGGAAGGTCCCCCTCTATAGAGTTGGAAGATAATTGATCATATTTGCTAATAGACCAGATACCAAAACCGTGCTTATGTAGCCTACCCTAAGAATTGTTTTTTTTAGCTTTTATCTTCTTTCCCATAAAAGAGGACAAAATAGTGCCATGGAATTATGAAAGTTGTGTAGTGATAATTAGGGAATCTAGCCAATAAACTACTGCTGTTGACCACACGAGAGCTAGCCATCTAATCTATAGTGGCAGATGCTAGACCCCAGCTACACCAAAAGCCAAAGTCAACAAAAATGTTCTTTTAGCAATTCAAACACTAAAAATGGTGGGGAAACAATTAGAAGTAATTAAAGAATCAATAGGCAAGAAAGAGGCTATGAAATTTCTTAAATTCATTAAGTATAGCAAATATAGCATTGTAGATTAGCTAAACAAGCAACCCGCTTAGATATCTATGCTGTCATTGCTCTTGAATTCCAAAGCTTATAAAAAAGCTCTACTTAAGGTCTTGAATGAAGCCTATGTCCTGCCTGACATTCTAATAGATCAATTGGATTGCTTAGTAAGCAATATTACTATGGATAATTACATATCTTTCAGTGATGATGAAATAACCTATAGACGTAAAGGAAATTATAAAGCTCTCCACATCACCACTTATTGTAAAGAAAGTGTGTTGCTAAAAGTTCTCATCAATAATTGGTCAGCCTTAAACGTAATACCTAGGACATGCTAGAGAAAACTTCCTATTAATATTTCTCATATCAAGCATAGTTGTAGAGTGGTGTGAGCATTTGATGGAACATGTAGAAAGGTCATGGGGAACACCATTATCTCGCTTCAGATAGGGCCACACATGTACAAAATGGTTTTTCATGTGATGAACATCGCTCCATCATACAATTGCCTATTGGGGAGACCTTGGATCTATTTCGTAAGGGCAATGCCATTTTCATTACAACAAATATTAAAATTTGTCCTAGGGAACAAAGTTGTCAATATTGGTGGCAAGAAAGATATCATTGCCACTACTTCCCATGGATACCCCTTATATTTAGCCTGATGAGAGTATACTGGAACCCTCTTTCTAATTGTTTGAGTTTGTTAAAGAAATCTATGTTAAAGAAAGTTTGTTAAAAGTTAAGCCTCATCTATTAAAAAACACTCACATGAGTCTCAGGTTAACTGTTAGTAAAGGTGCTTGGGCTGGAAAGAGTCTAGGAAAACATTTAAAGAAGATCTCTAAAGCTTTGAAAATTACTCATCAAATTGGCAAAAATAGTCTGGGATTTAAACTTAATGCCGACCAATAGAGGAAACAAGCTCCAAAAGTGTAATAAAAGAGAAAGCCTATTTAAAGGATCAAGATTTAGAATACAAAGCAATGGTGCACCATTACTATGAGAAACTTTTCATTCAGAAGGACACACCAATTCAAATCAGAGAGGAACTACCAGTTCTGGTAATGTAATGGTTAATTTGATTAAAGCATTTGGAGACTTCTTTATTGACACAATCGAAAAGTAGAGAACTTTAGCAACATACCATGAGACTGCTTTGTGTGTTTCAGAGTTTGTTCTGAGTATTTGGACCAAAATAGAGATCCCTATACTGCTTAGATCTAATTAGAAGTAATGCCATGAACTAAACCTACTGCATCTTCCCAAGAGCATCATAGGATCCTTTGTATGGGCGCATTTGATATTTTAATAAAAGTGACTAAGAATTTTGCATTCCATCTTTTGTGTCCATCTATATTTTTTTGAATCCTTAGACTTTCTTCCTCCTCTTTTTTTTTTCACCTATATTATTTTTTATATTTTCAGGCACTCAAATGAAAATGACATGAATGTTCATACTAAGATTTTGAAAATCGATTTTGCACAACCAATCTACACCTATGAGATTAAATCTGAGAGAGATTTTAAGGACAACACTATGTCGCCTAATTTATTAAGATTAATTGAATAGGAAAAAAATTTTACCCTATGAAGAGCTTTCGAAACTGTGAACCTTAGGATAAAGGAAGATAGCAAAAAGGTCAAGATAGGAACCTCTATAAATCCATTAACTCAAACCAAATTGATTAACATTCTATAAGAACACTAAGATGTATTCATTTGGTCCTATCAAGACATGGTTGGGCTAAACATTGATATAGTGGTTTACAAACTTAAAACATGAGTGCAAACCTATATAGCAAAAACCTAGGAAAACAAAATCAGAGATGCTACTGATAATTAAAGAAAAAGTAAAGTAATTTGACACAAGATTTTTTGAGGTGGCCAAGTATCCCGAATAGATAACCAACATTTTCTCGATCCTTAAAAAGGATGGTAAGGTGTGGATATGTGTTTACAAGGACTTAAACTGAGCTACCCTTAAAGACAATTTCACACTGCCTCACATTAATACCTTAGTAGATAACACAGCCAAAAATTCCTTATTTTTTTATGGATGGATCAGATTAAAATAGCACCTATAGACATAGAGAAAACCATTTTTGGGACCATGTGAGGTACCTTTAGGGACAAGATTATGCCTTTAGGACTTAAGAACATCGAGATTACTTACCAAAGGGTAATGGTGACAATATTTAAAGGTTTAAGTGGATGATATGATTGCCAAGTCCTTAAAAGAGATTAAGTATGTCTCTAACCTTTGTTTACTTTTCAAATGGATATGCAAATATTAATTCAAACTAAACCTAGCCGAGTGCACCTTTAATGTTACCTTTAGCAAGTTATCAGGTTTTATTTTGGTGAATGAGGAGTTAAGGTCAATCCTAACAAGGTAAAGGCATCCTTATCTTTAGAAAGGTAGTTAGTAACACTTTACTAACCCTACCTTCTATATTTGAAGTAACCTAGGAGTCAAAAGCCATAGATGAGTATTCATAAAGCTCTTGCCTGTTGTCATAGTGTAGAAGAAGAAAGGGATGGGCTGTTACTTTACCATGACATTCTTCATCATATTCGATATCAATAACACCTAAAGCATGGTATGGAAACTGATATGCGAACTATCCAAAGAATGTCTCCAAGTTTTATTTTGGATGGTGAAGTCCTATACAAGAAAAGCTAGGATCAAACATTACTCCAATGTGTGGACACTTTTAAAGCTAAGAGAATTCTAGAAGAGGTATATGAAAAAATTAGTGGTACTCATGCTAATATAGATAGAATGGCAAAGTAAATCATCAGGTCTAGATATTACTGGTTGATGCTCGAAAAAGATTGTATGGATTATGCTTAAAAATGCCATAAGTGCCAAATCTATGTAAATAAAATCCATATCCTACCTATAGGTCTGTTTGTCATGATGGCTCTATAGCCTTTCTCTATGTGGGGAATGGATATGATCGGACCCATCATTCCTTAAGCTTTGAATGGGCATCGTTTCATTGATTATTTCACCAAATAGGTAGAAGTGGCCTTATATTCCAATGTCACTAGATCTATTATATGCAAGTTTCTAAAACAAGACATTATCTGTTGATATGGACTGCCAGAATGTATCATCACCAATAATGCATGCAATCTGAGCAACAAAATGATGGAAACAATTTACGCTCAATTTAAGATCAAGTATCACAATTTAGTGCCAATGAATAGGATGATTAAAGTAGCCAATAAAATCATGAAGAAAATAGTTGAGAAAATGGTCAAAACTTATAAAAATTCGTATAAGAAGCTACCCTTCATGCTGCATGCTTATTGCACAGTTGTCTAGACTTTTACTGAAACTACCCCATTCTTTCTAGTTCATGGAATAGAGGTAATCTTGCCATCTAAGTTGAAATCCTATGACTCAAGGTCTTGATGGAACCACAACTCGAAGAAGCTAAATAGGTTAAGAACTGATACGAGCAACTTAATGTTATCGATAAGAAGAGAGTGAAAAATATATGTCATGGATAAATGTATCAAAAACATATGATGAAATCTCATATAAAAAAATCCATCCTCATCAGTTTTAGGAAAAAGACTTGGAACTCAAAAAGATCTCATAATCATGAAAAATGGACTCCAACATGGATCCCAATTCATAAAGAATGGATTTCTAAGGCAACAACTAAGCCTACTTTTTAGACCTCTTCTATGTTGAAAAATGTGATAAAAAAGTACCTTATTAAACCTTAGTTGAAAGGTAGAGCCAAATCAGTGATCCTTAACTTTTGCCTTCAAACCATATTTCTATCAATCAGTTTAAACCATTAGGTGCATCCTTCCCTGCATAGTAAGAACTAGTTTGCCAGGTCTGTTAACCAACTAATATGAGCTAATCAAACTCAAGAACCTTCTTACACATCATGGGTCACTTCAACCTTCAAAAATGACTTCACCCATACGAAAAAAGTCTTTTAAACATTGGCTACCCAAAACATAAAACACATAATAAAATGCAAAGATGAAAAGTGATTCAAAACTGCTAAGCTAATTATGGGATTAGACTTTTAAATCATCACCTTCGTATCATTTAAACATACACTTATATCTTCATGCATCATTTATATAATAACTACCATCTTTTAAGTATGAACTCTTACTCACAAAAGATAAACCAGTGAAGAATCTCAGGTACATATTCCTATTTTTAAAAAGCCCCAAAAAGCTCTAGGTATGGTGCCAAACTCATATTATTTAGTCCACAAAGAACTAGATGCCTTTTTTCCTTTTAGTCCATAAAGAGTTAAACGTTTTTTCCTTTTAGTCCATAAAAAGCTAGACACATTTTTTCCTCTAGTCCACAAAGACCTAGACATTTTTTTCTTTTATTCTACAAATAGTTTGATGCCTACGTACCTCAGTTCATAAAGAGCTAGATGCCTACCTACCTAAATCCATAAAGAGCTGGATAATTTCTACTTTGTAAATTTTTCTGGTAAGATTTTTTTTTGAGTTTATAATTTCTTCAAATGCTATTGTTGAATTCATACTAAATAAGTTTTTGAGAATTCAATTTATGTTCTAAGTTTTGCATTTTTATATATAATAATTTACCTTAGTGAAGGTTTTTCTTGTAAAATTTTCAAGTTTGGAATTTTAATGGTTTTTTTTGAACATTCGAATTGATTTTGTTATTACATTAAAATAGATTTATCATAGAAAATTTTATTTTGAATACATACCTTTTTATTTTTATGATTTAATCCTTTCAGTTGATTTTTATGGTATAATTTTACATATTATATAAATATCTCCTAAAAATTCTCTAGACTTTGATGATGTCATGGATGACATAAGCTATAAAATGACAAATTTAATTAATTTAAATCAAATCAAATTGAAAAGCAATAATTACAAATCCAAAAAATAAAAAAAATCAAAAAAATTTAGGAAATTCTTAAAACTATTTCGACGAAGGATTATTTACTTTCAGCCCTTGGTCGACATGTAGGAAGGTTATTTTTAAAGGAGCTTTACTAACTTGCATGAGAAAAGAAAAAACACTAAAAATATAAGAATTTCATAATTACTAAGGCTTTTCAAGGTAGATTTCTTACCATATCTTTGATTTTTGTTAATTTTACTCTTGATTCTTCATTTTTATAAGTCATAATCTTGTTAAGCTCATGGATTGTCATCCATGTTGAAAGGTTAACATGTTGACAATGAACAATTTTCTATATATTTGTTGTTATATTTAATTTTTTTAGTTGAAGATTTTTTTATGAAATATTGTTGTAGTTGATGGGGCAATAATTTTGCTGCATATATATATGTTTATGTTTATATCATTTTTCTTAACACTTTCATGTTAATATGTTGATTTATATATTTATATATTTATTTTTTATGATTTTATTTTTGTATTTAAATTTGATGATATTTATTCATGGTTATTTTCATGACTCTATGTTGCAAAATAGTGATGAAAGTTTATTTTTCACCTTGCTGAATTTAATAGGATTTTTTATAATGATTTGATGCTTATTTTTGTGTTGATTTTATGTTCTTTTTGGTTGTTTTGTAATATTAAGAAATTTAGGGATTAAATTGTAAAAATTTTATATTTTTTATATATTATCCTTTCTTGGTTAAAACTCTTTAGCACCACAGAAAGGGTGTTTTACGCATTTTCAAACATGTTTTATGCATTTTTTACATTTTAGGGGTTGATTTGAAATTTTACAAAGTTTAAGGACTAGTTTGTAAAAAGTGAAAAATTTTATTTTATGGCTAAAGGTGCTTGGTTGAATCTTCATGAGTATGCTTATAGTGTTTTACGCACCGATTTTCATATATTTGATGATGTTTTGTGGTGTTTTTTCGTGTAAGGACCTAAATGCAAAATTAAAAAGTTTAGGGACTAGTTTGCAAAAAAGTAAAAAATTTTGTTTCAAGGCCAAGGTGTTTGGCAGAAGCTTCATGAGAATGTTTGCTGTGTTTTACATGTTTGTTTGACAATATTTTATGGTGTTCTTCCATGTAGGGATCAAATTGCAAAATTAAAAAATTTAGGGATCATATAAAAAATCTTTGCATTTTAGGGGCAAAATAGTCTTTTTTATCATGATGAAATATTTTTAACATTCCTATGGTCTTATTTAAAGGTTTAAAATTTATTAAAACTTTTCATATCCTTTCAATTTTTCATTAAGGTATGAAATGAAATTTTAAAAAGTTTAGTTGCTTAATTACAATTTTTGCATTTTAAGCCATTTTAGTATTTTAGTTTCCCTACTTAGATAGGTTCATCATTTCTCATCATTTAGTGTCCATCATAGTACCTAGATACTTTCATGTCGAAGGTATACTCTAAGGGTATTCTGATAATTTTTTCTAAAATTAAGTCCTAAGTTGTCGCCAGGTTGCTTTTATGTTTAAGGTGTATACTTAGGATAAGTGCATCATTTCATGATCATTTTAGTGTCTAGTAAGGTACTAGGATACTTTCACGTTGAAGGTATAACCTGGGATATTTTAGAATTTTCTTAGAATCAAGTTCGATATAGTCACCGGGATATTTTTTTTGCTAAAGGTACATATTTAGTATAGGTCCGTCATTTCTCATCATTTTAGCATCCATTAGGTACCAAGGTACTTTCATGTTAAAGGTATACCATAGGTGCATTTTGGTAATTTTTTAAAAATTGAGTCCTAGGTTGTCATTGGGATGCTTTTATGCAAAAGTTGTATATTGAGAATAGATTCATCATTTCATATCATTTTATTGTCCATTAGGGTACATAGATATTTCACGTCGAAGGTATACCTTAAGGGTATTTGGTAATTTTCCTAAAATCGAGTCTGATATAGTCACCAGAATGCTTTTATGCCAAAGGTACATATTTAGGATAGGTTCACCCTTTTACAATTATTTTTTAGTCTTTTAGGGTTATTGGGATACTTTTATATCGAAGATATACCTAAAAGGCATTTTAGTAATTTCACGTTAGAACTAAGACCTATGTGATTACTAGGATATTTTGATATCAAAAGTACATACTAAGAAGGGTTAATTATGTTAAACCATTTTTGGTATGAGGATACTCTTTAATATTAATAAAATCAAATAATTTTTAAAAATCAAGGCAATGTCTCTAAGTTAAAATAGTAAGTAGAATTTCTAGCAGTACATGAGAGGGATTTTAGGGTTTTTTTTTAATAATGATATACACTTTTCAAATAAAAAAGTTACAATTTTTTTAAATTTTTATAAAAACAAAACCGTTTGTTTTCCATCGGCTTTCTATTGGGGTATAAAAAATATTTTAACTTTTAAAAACCTTTCGTATCTCACTGGTTCTCTAGCGGGGTACGATAGAGAATGATAAAAACTTTTGTGTTCTCCCAGTTCTCTTGGAGGGTATGAAAGATTTTTTATTTCCAAAAACATTAAAACTTGACTTTCTCAGAATAATAAATTGGTTTAATGAAATATTATATATGGGAATTATAGTTAAATACTAAATATTGAAAGCAAATAAAAATCAAAATTTAAATTAACATATGATTAATAAGGTACCGATTTTTGAGCATCACGAGAAGGTTTACCCTTACTCGTGATTGTAACTGACTCCTAGACCTTTTCATGTGATCTTTGGTATCAATGTAGACCTTGGCTTTTGTTTTTAGGGTCTTCATGACCTTTAAAACATAAACTCCTATAAATGATTGATTTCACCTAATAAATAGATCGGTGGTGACACCAAAATAAATGATTATTTTGTAATAATTATTTAGAGTTAAGTCAAGTGAGAAATTCACCTTGATAACTCAGCCCCCAAACATATAAAATAAAGTATAATAAAATAATGATGGCCCCTACAAATAAAAAAATAATGATATGTAGACACATATAGGAATAAGGTGTAAATCCACCATTTTAAGTTAGTCTGGTCAACATTCATATCCAGGCCATCTCATGATAGCTTGGCAACTCTTCCAAAGATAGGTTAGAGAGTTAAGCCTTAAATTAATTAAATGTCAACCAAATTTTGATTAATTCAATTTTAATCATTATTTAATTATAATTCCCAATATTTATAAAAAGTTTTTGTACTAATCCATTTTTATGTTTCCTTTATTTTTGAGCATTTAGGATAAGGGTTTTATTTTAATGATATCTCATAAGAAATGTTTGTTTATCCCTTCATACCCAATGAGCACATATGTATTAGTTTTTTTTTAGATCTCTAAAAGGGGTATAGTACCTAATATTTTAAGTGAAGGTGAAGTAGCTCTACCTTCTGAGGTGTTAGCTTCTGTCTAGGCCAGTGAAAAGCCTATCTAGTTATAAATTCCTATGCTTGCTCGAGATGTTAGCCTTGTTACAAGCATGAAAAATACTCCAACTCAAATTAAACCTTTTTGGACATAAACCCATGATAGGTAAGGATTGGGTACCATTCGAGCTTGGGAGGCTATTTGAGATCAATTTACTAGTCAAACCTTTGCCTCATATAGCGAACCTTAGTTACCTCCCAGTTGAAACCATGCCTGACTTTAGACATAACTGAAAATTAGGGATATATAAAGGGATAAATGTACCTTTCTCTTTCTTGTCTCTTTTTATTTGACCATTTGTGTTTAGTTTGATGATTTATTATTGTATTATTTCTCTCTGTCACATTTTATTATTATTTGGATTTATTTCTTATGAATACCAACTTATCTATTATTTTTCTTTCTTAATGCATTTTTATCCACATATAGGGACACTTGCTTTAGACTTGAATTTTAGTTCAGTTGAATTTTCATTAGATTTCATGGCTTAATGGCTACATACGATGGTTATTTTTAAAACATTCAAGGAAGTTTGTGATGAATCTGAGTTCGACTAAAAAAATTATAGGGATTGCATTTCGAAGAGTTATGTGTCAAAATTGCCAAAAATTACACATCTAGATCTTAGTTAGAACAATTTAAGAGAATTAGCAGCGATAAGAGATCAATAGGAAACAATAAGCGAACTTGACTTATTAAGAAATATAGATAGATCGCAATTCTTGTTTATGTACCATTCGATGAGTAGTTAATTCAAGCCAATGAATTAAGTTTAGGGATCTATCATTTTGATGTTTTTCATTTAATTGACATGACATGACCCCGACTATGAAGGAGATCTCAGCCTTGCTCAGATGTGGACCTTTAGAGACCAAGCCCATTTATTGCAAAAAAATGCCATCCAATTATCTTTCATAAAAAATTAAGTGAAGTTTTGATTTAGATTTGGATCAAACACAAAATGAACACTGGTGTTATTTCATGGCAATTTCTGAAGGGATACATATGAAAAACACTTTGACAATGAAAAGGCCCTTGATGCTTTTACCTTGGCTATATATGGTTTATTTTTTTCTGAGGATATTAGGACATGTAGAGGCAGCAGTTGTAGACTTGTTCAGTCGGTTAGAGAGAAATATGCATCCAATCCCAGCCATTCTATTAGAAATGATTTGAGCACTCAACAAATGCCAAAAAAGAGGTCAAGGTAGATTTTTTGGGAATACTTTGCTGTTGCATATTTAGGCCAAAGTCATTTCTAAACTGATGGTGTCGTAAGGTCAAACCTTATTTTCCCACTGTATCCCTCTTCAAGAGTTTATTAAGAAGTAGTGGCTTGAATTAAGAAGCAAGAATCAATGGGTTTAAACACTAAAGATTTCACTCGTGACAATATAAATTAAAGAGCACCTTGGTTTTCACCAAAACCTTTGGTATCAATGTTATAAGCTACTTTTCATGCCTTTACTTGGTATATGGGGCACTACAGGGTGTGATCCTTTATTGGTATGAAAATAGTATAGTTCACAGTAGTTTATTCCTATGACTTCGAACATAGCTAGCATGGATTTGTTATATCAGGGTGAAAATTATAGAAAAACATTTCAAGCAGCTACTGTGCAATAGAGGGAGAGACATGAGTCTGGATTGCATACGTATACAGATCAGATCACACTAGGCTATGATTCTTAAAGAAAAGTCTGCAGATATGACTTGATTATTCCTGGCACAAATAGGGCTATTCCTTGAATATATATCTAGCTAGAACCTACCATGCCTTTTGAGGTTGACTTGGTTAAAGAAAAAGTCCTCAGAGAACAAAACAGAATTAATAAGGAGAATAAAATACTTTAAGAAGAAGTTGCTTACCTGAGAATAAAGATGGAAGAGAAAGAGAAAGAGATGTAGGGAATAAAGGAGAAGTATAATTTAATAAAGAATGATTGGATTAAGCAAAATAAAAAATTAAAACTTGTCAAAATATCCATGAGCTTCAGAGGGACTTCCAAGGGAATGATGGAAGAAATGCACAAGTTTCATGAGGAATTTAAAGTTTGGAAAGCTAAGGCTTTGGAAGAAGAAGCTAAAGTAGCCATTTATGAACAAGAGTGAAAGATGAATAGTAACACTCATCTTCAACAGAGGAAATTTAAATGAAAAATGAACGATTCAAAGCTCCTTGGATGAAGAATGGGAAAGAACATCATTATTATTTTAGGAGAAAAAAATTCTTGCCATGACTACTAAGGAAATAAGGCAAGTATTATAGCAATAAAAGCATGACATAGATGGTTGAGATTAAGCTTATTAAGAAATGAATGTACACTAAAATGATAAATTACGGTGGACTAAGAATGAAAGTGAAAGATAGATGGTCAATTCTCTAGGTCAACAACTCTATATTGATCATCTCATGAAACAGATTCGTTTAACGATCATTTGAGCAAGAAAGATAGTGGAAGAAATCCAAGTCTTAAAGAGTCGAGTTAATCTAGCTAGGAAATATAGGCCTATTGCATTTGAATTTTTAGAATGAGCTCAGTGACTATATGATCAAGTTAGGAATTTTCTTAGATGTAACACTTATATGATCAATAATGTGTAATTTGTTAGAAAATTAATGAAAACTTATGAGTTCAAAAACTTTTACGTTCCTACAATTGCATTTATACATTCATTATACATGTATATACACACATTTATTAACAAATAGAAAATTTAGCTTAATAAATTTGGAATTTTCCCTTTTAAGGTTTTAACATTGCTAATTCAGAGAGAACCACTGAACAACCATACAGCTATCAGTATTATACTCGATCTATAGCAAGAAAAATGGCTAAAAACTAGTTGGCAAGATTAGAAAAACTGAAAGAAAATTAGTGGCAGTCTCAAGAGGCCATGATAAAAAGATAAGAAAAAATTGCAAGCCCAAATCACAAGATTAATGGAGTTGCCCATGGCAAGAGAGTCAGTTCATCAATAATCAAAAAGTACTACTAGTATTCCTATTGGGATATCCGAACTGGTTCAATCTGAAACACCACCAGCAAATGCTTAAAAAATCCAAACACCAAATTCTAGATGGCAAGATCCTTTACAAGAAAAATTGTTATCAAATATTACAAAGATACATGGATGCTCTGGAAGCACAGAGAATTTTGGAAGAAGTATACAAAGGGGTTTATGAAATTCATGCCAATAGACATAAAATGGCAAGACAAATCATGAGGTTAGGCTACTTCTAGACAACTATGGAAGGTGCCTCTATTAAATATGCCCAAAAATGTCATAAATGCCTAGTCTATGCAAATAAAATCCATGTACGACCTTTGCCATTGCATGTTATAACTGCTCCATGGCTTTTCTCTATATGGGGTATAGATGTCATTGAACCAATTTCCTTATAGCTTCAAATGGTCATTGTTTTATTTTAGTGGCTATAGACTATTTCACCAAAAAAGTTGAAGCTACTTCTTACGTGAATGTAACAAAGTTGATAGTGATAAAATTTTTAAAGACTAATATCATTTATCGATTCAAGATCCCTGAGAAAATTATAACAAACAATACCTTTACTTAAATAATTCAATGACATATTGTCTGATGATGAACGGAGTGATAGAAGCAGCCAATAAAAATATCAAGCAGATTATGGCGAGGATGGTGGAGACTTATGAAGATTTGCATGAAAAACTTCCCTTTACCCTTTTAGCTTATTGAACTTCAGTTTAAACCTCTATCCAGGCAACATTTTACTTACTGGTACATAGCACAGAAGTCGTTCTACCAATTAAAGTTGAAATTCCTTCGCTTTGGGTATTAATGGAGACCAAACTAAAAGAAGCAAAATGGATTCAAGATCGTTATGAATAATTAAACTTTATTGAAGAAAAAAAGTTATAAATGATCCAACATGGGCAAATGTACCAGAAACGAATCATGAGAGCCTATGATAACGCCTAAGGTAATTTCACGAAGGGAGTTAATATTAAAGAAAATCTTCCTAGGCCAAAAATATCCACATGATAAATAGGCGCCAAATTAGGAAAAGATCTATGTGGTTCAGAAAGCATTTTTTGGTGGGGCATTGATTTTACAAAAATGGATGGCACATTTTGCCCAATCTCATCAATTCTAATAATGTAAAGAGTATTATTCCTAAAAGGCAATATTGTAAAAAAAAGGTCAAAAAATAAAAAAAGTACAAAAAAGAGAAAAAAAAAGGTGTTAAATAGGATGCTTTGAGTTGAAAACCTAAAAAGGCAACTTGGGCAAAAGAATGTGTCAGGTGAAATTTGTTGAAAAGTTAATACCCATAAAGTAAGGTAGAGTGTAATCAAAGATATCTTCAAAGAGATTAATCCATGTCAGAGTAGTGTTCCATTCAAGAAAGACTTTTGAAGAATTAAATGAGAGATTCTAGGCACATAACTTATCCTTAATTTTACTATGTACCCTTTTTATACTTTAATTGAAAAACCAATGTTATATTCATTTTCTCTATTCGAATATAAGTATATTTTTTTCATCTATATCCTTGTCAGATCTTCTAATCATCTTAACATTTTTGATAAATGATGATTGACATTTTAGAAATAAATAACAAAGTTTCTTTGCATTATTTTGGATTAAGGTTAAACATTATAGGGATTTTAGTTACTATTTCAATTCTTCAAACATTCTAGGAAAGATTAAAATAAACAAATAAAGTAGTTGAGTACAATCAAAGAATAAGGAATTTGGAAGTGGTTGTTAAAGGATATTTTTGACAAAAAAAATTTTCACAAAGAGCTTCAGACGCAGGCACTATCAGCCTTACTCTTCTTACCCAATCATAAAAGCTCCAGACCAAGGCATCATCAGCCTTACTTATCTTACCCAGAGAAAATAATATTCACTATATTTTATAAAAATGCCCTTGATTCTGAGCATAATAGTAGGCTTATTTTGCTCACACTATCTCTTGAGGATACTTTCAAATTAAGGTTTAGGTACTGACTCTTTTAGCCAAAAAAAAAGTAATTTTCATAACATTTTCTAAATATGCCTTTAAATTCCAAAATAAGCTGGATCAGAGATAATGAATAATTATCAAATTCATATGTTGATAAAGAAATCATGAGAATTCATTATTTGCATTATGCATTTATTTACATTCAATAATTTGCAAGAAAAGTTAAGTAAGATACTAAAAAAGAGTAACAATTACATTTATTCTTTTAAAATCAAAAGGTAAGTTCTTCATCCTTTCAAATATGGTTAAGTATCAAATGTCATTCAACCTCTTTTATTCGTTTACTCATATGGTTTTGTCTTAGTCAATTCCTCTTATTTGTTGGCTCATATGGTTTTATCCTAGTGAACTTTTCTTATTCATTAACTCATATAGTTTTATATCGTTAACTCTTTTCATTCGTTGAATTGAATGGTTTTGTTTTGGTCAATCTTTCTCATTTGTTGACTTATATGTTTCATTTTGGTCAACCTCTTTCAGTCGTTGAGTAGTATGGTTTCATTTCGATCAACTTCTCTCATTTATTGACTTGTATAGTTTTATCTTGATTAAATTTTCTCGTTTGTTGGCTCATATGGTTTCATCCTGGTCAACTTTTTTTATTCACTGACTTGTATGGTTCTGTCCTAATCAACTCTTCTTGCTTGTTGACTTGTATAGTTTTATCCTAGTTAGCCTTTTTTATTTATTAACTCATATGGTTACATCTCAGTCAACCTCTTTCATTTCTTAACTCATAAGGCTTCATTTCGGTCAACTTTTCTCATTTGTTGACTTCTATGGTTTTATACCAACCAATATTTCTTATTTGTTGACTCATATAGTTTTATCCCAATCAATTTTTTTCATTTATTAACTTGTATGGTTTTTTCTTAGTCAACTCATCTCATTTGTTGACTTGTATGGTTTCGCCATGGTTAACCTTTCTTATTGGTTGACTTATATGGTTTTGTCTCAGTCGACCTCTTTATCCATTGACTCATATGGTTTCATCTCAATCAATTCTTCTTGTTCGTTGACTTGTATGGTTTTGTTCTGATCAACCATTTCACATTTGTTAACTAGTATAGTTTCGTCCCGGTCAACCTTTTTGCATTCATTAACTTGTATAGTTTCATCTCGATCAACTCCTCTTGTTCATTGACTTATATGGTTTTGTCTTGGTTAACCTCTCTCATTTATTAACTTATATGATTTCATCTTGGTTAAGCTCTTTTATTTGTTGACTCATATAGTTTCATCCCAGTCAACTCTTCTCATTTATCGACTTGTATGGTTTTTTCTTGGTCAATCTTTTTCATTTATTGACTCATATGGCTTTGTTTTTGCCAGCCTCTTTTATTTGTTGACTCATACGATCTTATCCTGGTTAACTCTTTTTATTCATTGACTTGTTGGTTTCATCTTGGTTAACCTTTCTTATTTGTTGACTTGTATGCTTTCTTCTTAGTCAACCTCTTTCATTCATTGACTTGTATGGCTTCATCTTAGTCAACTTCTCTTAATCATTGATTTGTATGGTTTCGTTCTAATCAATCTTTCTCGTTATTCACTTGTATGGTTCATCACAGTCAACCTCTTTCATTCATTGACTCGTATGGCTTTATCTCAGTTAACTCTTCTTGTTCGTTGACTTGTATGGTTTTATTTTAGTTAACTATTTTCATCCATTAACACATGATTTCGTCCCAATCAGCTCTTCTCATTGATTGACTTTTATAGTTTTGTCATGGTCAACCCCTCTTGTTTGTTAACTAGCATGGTTTCGCCTCAGTCAGCCCCTTTTAACTTAGATCTTACCCTAGTCACCATTATAATTTAAGGTCTCACCCTTGGCTAGTTAGTTTTTTAGTTTATTATTAATTTAGTTTATTTTTCAAAGCTTAACGACCCGAACAAAATTATGTCTATTTGATCTTTGCCTTGTTCCTAATTTTTAGCAATAGTAAAAAAAGGATAGCTGTAGACAGTGAATTTCATCTAGGTCCCTTTTTTGATAGTCCTAAATATCTGAGATTGAGAATTTAATGGCCACCCTCATTAAGAATGACATTTTTTCAAATAAGCTAGACATTTTCAAGATCTTTTGAGTTATACTTAAATGGTTGCATGGACACTTGACAGAAAAAGTATCATTTTAAGCCCTAATTTCTGATGTACAAGATGAATACTTAAGAGAAATTATTTTTTGATATTTCCTTGTCAAATTTCCCATTTTAGGAATTTTTCATGGGAAGTTGATCGTCTATATATTTATTGATACCGATTTGATATCTATGTTAATACATATTTCGAAAAATCAGAGATAGGCAAGGAAAAATTCATATTAGCATTTTTATCATGAGGTATCAAGTTGGCAATTTTGCCAATTATTTGTGAATTTCTCAACGTATAACAAGTATTTTGCTCGCAATTTTTTAGTAAAGGCTTGTTTTGCATTTCAGATTTTCATCTTTACCATTTTGTAAATTAATATTTTAAATAATATATTATATTTAATTCATTTTATATAAGTTTTAATGTATTTTTTTCAAAATTTGCTCGAATCTAAAATACGAGCTTTCTTTTTTTTGCAAAATTTTTGGTGAAATTTTCTCAAGCTTTGAATTTCAAAATTCTTTAAATATTTCCATTTAACTACCAGTAAATCAGTTTTTTAAAATTCATTTTATTTTATAAGTTTTGCATTTTTGCAAAACTTTTTTATTTCCAAGATACGGAGTTTTCTACTTCGTAAATTTTTTTGGTAAATTTTTTTTGATTTTATAGTTTTTAAGTATTCAAATATTATTATTTAACTCATATTAAATCAATTTTTTAAATTCATTTTATTTTATGAGTTTTGTATTTTTTATAATTTCTCTATTTTCAAGATACAGGGTTTTCTACTCTGTAACTTTTTTTGAAAAAAATTCTTTTAATTTTATAATTTTTAAAATTCTTCAAATATTATTATTTAATTCATATTCTATGACTCTTTCAAAATTTATTTTATTTTATGAGTTTTGCACTTTTTTAGAATTTTTCTGTTTCCAAGATACGAATTTTTCTACATGGTAAATTTTTTTGGTGAGATTTTTTTGAGTTTATAATTTTTAAAATTCTTCAAATATTATTGTTGAATTTATATTAAATCAGGTTTTGTGAATTCAATTTATTTTATGAGTTTCATATTTTTTATATATAACAATTTCCTTCGGTAAGAGTTTTTCTTATAAAATTTTACGAGTTTAGAATTTTAATGGTTTTTTCTTGAACATTCAAATTGATTTTGTTATTAGATTAAATTTGATTTATCATATGAAATTTTATTTTAAATACATAATTTTTTATTTTTACAATTTAATCTTTTTAATTAATTTTATGGTATAATTTGACAAATTATATAAATATATCCCACAAATTATCAAGACTTTGATCACGGTGATTTTAATGAGAATGTTTGCTGTGTTTTAAATGTTTGTTTGAAAACTCTCATGGTGTTGTCTATGTAGGGATCCAATTGCAAAATTAAAAAAATTTAGGGATCATAGAGCAAATCTTTGCATTTTAGGTGCAAAATGGTCTTTTTGTCATGATAAAATATTTTTAACATGCATATGGTCTTCTCTAGGGATGTAAAAATTATTAAAATTTATTGTATCATTTTAGTTTTTTTATTGAAGTATAAAATGAAATTTTGAAAAGTTTAAGTACTTAATTGTAATTTGTGCATAAGCTAATTTTAGTATTTTAATTTCCCTATCTAGGATAGGATCATCATTTCCATTAGGGCACTAAGATGCTCCTTACATTCTATGTCCTACTTGATTACTAGGATATTTTCATATCAAAAGTACACATTAGGATGGGTTTGTCATGTTAAATCATTTTCGAGTCCTAGGATACTCTGTTAAAATTAATTAAAATCATATATATTTTTTTTAAAAAAAGTAATGTCTCTGAGTTAAAATAGTATTTAAAATTTCTCTCAGTAAATGAAAGGGATTTTATAGATTATTTTAATAACGAGATATTTTTTTAAATAGAAAGTCAAGATTTTGTTGTTTTTATAAAAATAAAACCTTTTGTATTCCACTGGCTTTCCAGCAGGTGCAAAAGATATTTTGATTTTTAAAAGCCTTTTGTATTCCACCAGTTCTCCAATAGGTATGATAGAGAATTACAAGAACTTTCATGTTTACCTAGTTCTCCAAGAGGGTACGAAAGATATTTTGATTTCTAAAAACATTAAAACCTGACTTTCTCGGAATAATAAATTGGTTTAACAAAATATTGTGTATAAGAATTATAATTAAATATTAAATATTGAAATCAAATAAAATCAAATTTTAAATTAACATAGGATTAATAAGGTATCGATTTTCGAGCATCATGAGAGTGTCTATCCTTACTTGTGATTGTAACTTATTCTCAAACCCTTTCATGTGATCTTGTATCAACACAAACCTCGAGTTTTGTTTTTGGGGGCTTCTAACCCTCAAAACATAAACTTCGATAGGTGATCGATTTTAGATAATAAATAGATCAGTGGTGACTCTAAAATAAATGGTCATATCATAACAATTATTTAGAGTTAGGTCGAGTGAGTGATCTATCTTGATAACTCAGTTCCCAAACATAAAAAATAAAGCATAATAAAATGATAATAATATGGCCCCTACAAATAAAAATAATGATTTGCAAATATATATAAGAACAAGTGGTACATCCACCATTTTAAGTTAGGCTGGTCAGGATTCATATTTGGGCCATGTTGGAAAACTCGCCTTAAAAATCTGGCCACCTCGATCATTTCATCAGCCTATACCTAGGCTACCTAAATCTACTTGGTGAGACGGTGATGGTGTTACTGATAATTCTGACATGCCTGATCAACCATCTATTGCGACTATTGCTTTGTTGCTCCTAGATTCTTATTAGCTCTTTAATATGGTCATGATGAGTTTGTAAGGATTGTTCCAAGTCTTGAACCCTGAGTGTTAAGACTTTATTCTCAACCCTTATTACTTTCAAATCTTGCACTTGAGCTTTAAAATGCTCGTTCCTTCTTCAATAAGTGATGTGAGGGTGAGGGTCTCAATGAGTTCCTCTCTGTTGATATTGGCCTTTTTTTCCATTTGCTCAACTCTTTATCAAGGGCATGAAGCTTTGCCTCCCACTCAATTGATGACTTACCAATGCATTTGTACTTGTTAGGTCTTTGAAATGCCAATTAGTCCTTCTATAAACTTTTGAGAGTCTTTTTGACACAATCTCTTTCTTTAACAACCCAGTTCACCTTACCATCCTGATGGTAAAGGTCTACTTCTAACCTACTTTTTTCTTGCTTTAAATGGGTGATTTTTGTGGTAAATGCTACCTTGTTCAAATTCTTATTTTAGTAGTTTGATCTTAAAAAAAAAGACTCATTGATCATGATTTAAGTTTTCCCAACATCAAGTAATGGCAAAGTGTCATTAATGTAGTGAATCCTCCACTTGTCATACCTTGCAATTATGTCACTTCCTCTTTAGTATCTTTCATGCAGTGAACTCTCTCCATGTATGGAAGGCTGCTTGGACTTTCAACTTATAATTGGCTTCACCATTTTTAAGGTTTTAGCACTAAAGGTCTTGAAAAAATAAGATGAATTATCGTACTGAAACTGTCTCAAAACTAAGAGAGGAGCATAGCTATTGCTTCCTCATAATCCCATAAAGGGTGCACAATTATAATCTCTGCATCTATAGATAATCGATTGAGGGGAAATCCATAAGACTTTCCATGTAACCTTTTCTCCTTTGGGATTCCAGAGCCTCTCAACCCACTATCCTTAGACTTGTCTTGAGGTCATTCTTTCTCAAGGACATTGGATGGAGAGCAAAAGTTTAGGAAGAAGTTATGCAACATTCTTTTTTTTCAATGCGAAAGTGATTAATAAGCTAAATGTAAAGAAGTAGGTGAAATCTGATGAACTGACCTATCCTTATTTTCTTCTAGAAACTGAAAGCTCGAATAGTCTTGACAATAATGATAGGTGCAGGGTTGATATTGCAGCATAAATAGGAAAAAATCTATGACTATCGCCCCCACGTAGCCTAAGGTTTTAGGAATATAACTAGCCTGTATAATGCTAAGGCATAGATATCCTAAATTTTCCTTATAGTGGTGAGACTCACCATTGCCTTTGTTAGACCAGCTTAAGAAATGCATTCATTAATTCCCTTTCACCTTGACATGGCTATCGATCCATGGCTTTGAGAATATGTACTAATCTCTTTTTAAAAGGTAAAGGTTCTGACACTTTAAAGATATACCTATCCAACTTGGCTCTCTTAATGTTAAGCAATGCAATGTATTCATCAATGGTAAGGACTAAATTCTCCTTATTAAGGGTAAAACATCAGTTTTCCAAGTTCTAGAACTATGAAGCCGCTTATTACAAGCTGACATACAATTGATCTTGGAGTAAGAGGGCTATATCTCCATATCTCTTTGTGAATAACTCCCTCTCAGTGTTTTCCTAACTAGCCCAAATATGTTTCAACTATTAGCAATCATTCTATCGGTACTTAATCTTTACCTTTTCATGCATCATCGAGATATAAGCAGGCTTAAGAATATCCCTATCTTCATGCTATCAACCCTCTAACCATGCTTTAACTTCTTTAAAAGGCTTGAGGTTAGAGATGGAATATCCCTATCTTCATGCTTTAACCATGATAAATACCCTTTATTGAACACTAAACCTTTTGCCAACTATCCTATGATGATGATTATGATGGAATGATGCATGCAACATCAAAAAAAACAATAAGGGAATATGTTAGTGATAAAATAATAGCAATAACAAACAAAATAATGGAAGTGAAAGTAAGTCATAAAAATTTGCTCGACAATAGGCATTGCGATGCCTAGGGGCAGATGTGAAAATCATAAATATTACAATAAGTATACATGGATAGGATAATGGTGTGTTTGGGTAAAAAATTTGAGATATAATTCCTTGCAAGGGCAAAAACTAACTAATTAGGCAATGACATTCATTCTTCACCATCTATGGCAGATATGGTTAAGCCATTGTCCATATAGTATGATGGCTTATTTAAGCTAGACATGACTCTTTTTAGGCAATATAGCGTCTTATAAGTGATGTCATTCACTTGTCACCACCCTTTTCGATAATGTTTGTTCATCATCGCCTATGTAACTACGATTTATAGGAGTAAAGGTAAGAAGTGTTTCCCCTAGTGTTTCTATTCTTTCGGTTATTCTAGCAGCATTCCTATATAGTTTAACATGGTTTAGTTTGTATTGCTTACTATATTGTTCAAGTTGATGTATAAATTAGTACTTGAATCATTCTTTCATCTGGTGAGGATAGTCAAGGCACCCCAATCTAGGCTTATCATAGGCTAAGCAGAACGGGTTTTATCTGGTGGATGTATTTCCTTATGCAAATGCAGGGGGTTACTCATAGGAGACATAGGTAATTTACACCTTGAAAGTTCTTGCTATGCTTGCGTGGAAGGTTATTCACAAAGGTGAATAGCTCATTTTCCCTTAATATTTTGGGACCCTAATCCTCCCACAGAGTTTGCTGAGAATTGAATGCAAATGCTAGTGCACTATTTTTTTTTCAAGAAAGCAATCAAACCTTTTTATTTACCTTTAATTACCGTACTTATCAAATTGGCATTTATTAGGAAGCAAGGTAGTCCTTGATGATTACAAGACAAAAATCATGAAAGGTAAAAGATTAGTAGACAAAGACGAAAATGGATTATTGTCAAATAATGATCGAAATTAAAGAAATTGAGAACCAAGTTAGACACAGTTAGTTATAGGCCTAACTCTCTAAATCTTCCCCAGCAGAGTAGCCAAGTTATCTCGATGTATTCGTAATTGAATCATTAGAATGGTGACACAGGAAATTTAAAAAGAATATGGTGCATTTGCATTATCCTTTGTCAATATTTGGATTAGGCATGATGAGATAATAGCAAAAGAAAGGATTGTCAGACGAATCATTTGTCTAATCGATCTTCGATGGCCACCATGAAGTGGCCAAAGACTTAGAGTCGCCACCAATCATTTAGGCTAGGCATGATTGGATGCCTATTGAAAATGATGTTCTGAGTTACAAACTCAGAACATCGATCTCAAGGTCTATGAGGTCCAAAGATTCATCACTTAGGTTCAAGAGTTGGCTACGGGTAAGGAAAGATTAGCAACCCTTAACACCCAAAATCGATACTCACTAGCCATGTCTTACATTGGTTTTAGTTGCTTTGGTTTTGACTAGTCATTATTTTGATATAATCCCCTTTTAATGCATGAATTCTATATGAAAATTATAAACTTAGGTCTTAAAAAAATTTAAATCGTATTTGCACCTTGAAAATTTAGGGAACATAGGGATTTTCTATGAAATGACCTCTAAATTTAATTTTAAAAATCGGATATTTGTGTCAAGCACTAGAAAGATACTGACACAAAAGATTACCTTATTATTTTCAAAAATGATTTGGAAATATGAATGAAAAATGGACATCCAAAGAGAAATGTGTTAGCAAGATGAAAAAGAATATAATAATATGTTGCTACATGCCTCTTTTTATGATCCAAATGGACTTAAAAATATATAGTGCAATTATATTGGTTGGAGCCTTTGGGTTAGTCCTTGATCGATATCTGAATTAGACATAGTAATATGAAAGGAAGGAAAAGTTCATCAGGCCAATTGCTTATCCAACTAGTCTCGAAAGTAGAGGTGGTAAAATAAATCTAAACTTGAAAACCCACTCAAAAAAACCCGAGCTTAAACTTGAACCGAATCTGATTTGATGAAATAGCCTAAACCTAAGAAAATCCAAACCCGAAATTGCCCTAACCTGAAATAGCTCAAATCTAAAATGACCCAAACTGAAAGGAACCCAAACCCAAAAGACCCAAACTCGAAAGAACCCAAACCGAAGCTCAACTCGAAGTCGAAACCTAATTTAATACTAAAAATAAATATGATGAAATTATAATTAAATAATTTTTAATAAATCAAAAATTTTAATTATTAATTTTATTTTAATATTCTCTTAATAATTTAATTAAATATTAAAAACTTAATTTATATTTTATATATGATTAAACTTTTCATGGGTTAGGCTAGGTCGCATTTCAAATTTTTTTAAAATCCCATGGCCAGGCTCTTATTTAACGCGCCCAGACCTATTTGTCCTCAAAGATGAGGACATTTTTTTTCTTTGTCTTCAAAGAGTAGGACTTTTTTCTTTCTTGATCCTCAAAGAGCAGGATGTTTTCTTACTTTGTCCTCAAAGAGTAGGACTTTTTTCTTTCTTGATCCTCAAAGAGCAGGATGTTTTCTTACTTTGTCCTCAATGAACATGACATTTTCTTTTCTTGTCTTTAAAGAGCAGGACCTTTTTCTTCTTTTGTCCTTAAAACGTAGGACATTTTCTTTCTTTTCTTGCCCTCAAAGAGCAAGACCTTTTCTTTTTTTGTTCTCGAAGAGCAAGACCTTTTTCTTTCTTTGTCCTCAAAGAACATGACCTTTTCTTTTCCTTGTCCTTAAAGAGTAGGATCTTTTCTTTCTTTATCCTCAAAGAGTAAGATGTTTTCTTTTCTTGTCCTCAAAGAGCAGGACATTTCCTTCTCTTGTTCTCAAAGAATAGGATGTTTTCTTTTATTGTCCTCAAAGAGCATGATATTTTCTTTCTTTGTCCTCAAAGAGCAGGACATTTTCTTTCTTTGTCCTCAAAGAGCAAGACATTTTCTTTTCTTGTCCTCAAAGAGCAGGACCTTTTCTTTTCCTTGTCCTTAAAGAGTAAAACCGTTTTATTTCTTTGTCCTTAAAGGGCAGGATGTTTTCTTTCTTTGTCCTCAAAGAGCAGGATGTTTTCTTTTCTTTGTCCTCAAAGAGCATGACCTTTTCTTTGTTTATCCTTAAAGAGCAGGATGTTTTCTTTTCTTGTCATCAAAGAGTTGGACCTTTTTCCTTCATCAAAGAGTAGGACCTTTTCTTTGTCCTTAAAGAGTAGGACATTTTCTTTTCTTTGTCCTCAAAGAGCAAGACCTTTTCTTTCTTTGTCTTCAAAGAGCATGATGTTTTTTTTGTCCTCAAAAAGCAAGTCATTTTCTTTTTTTGTCCTCAAAGAGTAAGACGTTTTCTTTTTGTTGTCCTCAAAGAGTAAGACGTTTCCTTCCTTTGTCTTCAAAGAGCAGGACGTTCCTTTTCTTTGTCTTCAAAGAGTAGGACATTTTCTTCTCTTTGTCCTCAAAGAGCAGAACCTTTTCTTTTTTTATCCTCAAAGAGCAAGATGTTTTCTTTGTCCCCAAAGAGTACAACATTTTCTTTTCTTGCCCTCAAAGAGCAAGACCTTTTCTTTTTTTATCCTCGAAGAGCAAGACCTTTTTCTTTCTTTGTCCTCAAAGAACAAGACCTTTTCTTTTCCTTGTCCTTAAAGAGTAGGATCTTTTCTTTCTTTATCCTCAAAGAGCAAGATGTTTTCTTTTCTTGTCCTCAAAGAGCAGGACATTTCCTTCTCTTGTTCTCAAAGAACAGGACGTTTTCTTTTATTATCCTCAAAGAGCATGATATTTTCTTTCTTTGTCCTCAAAGATCATGACATTTTCTTTCTTTGTCCTCAAAGAGCAAGACGTTTTCTTTTCTTGTCCTCAAAGAGCAGGACCTTTTCTTTTCCTTGTCCTTAAAGAGTAAAATCGTTTTCTTTCTTTGTCCTTAAAGGGCAGGATGTTTTCTTTCTTTGTCCTCAAAGAGCAGGACATTTTCTTTTCTTTGTCCTCAAAGAGCATGACCTTTTCTTTGTTTATCCTTAAAGAGCAGGATGTTTTCTTTTCTTGTCATCAAAGAGTTGGACCTTTTTCCTTCATCAAAGAGTAGGACCTTTTCTTTGTCCTTAAAGAGTAGGACATTTTCTTTTCTTTGTCCTCAAAGAGCAGGACCTTTTCTTTCTTTGTCTTCAAAGAGTAGGACATTTTCTTCGTCCTCAAAGAGCAAGTCATTTTCTTTTTTTGTCCTCAAAGAGTAAGACGTTTTCTTTTTGTTGTCCTTAAAGAGTAAGACGTTCCCTTCCTTTGTCTTCAAAGAGCAGGACATTTCTTTTCTTTTTCTTCAAAGAGTAGGACATTTTCTTTTCTTTGTCCTCAAAGAGCAGAACCTTTTCTTTTTTTATCCTCAAAGAGCAAGACATTTTCTTTGTCCCCAAAGAGTACAACATTTTCTTTTCTTGTCCTAAAAGAGTAAGACCTTTCCTTTCATTTTAGTCATCAAAGAGTAGGATGCCTTTTTTTTCTATTAGGCCCACACAAGCTTGTGGCACCCTATCATTTTAGTCCTCAAAGAGTAGGATGCCTTTTCTATTTCTTTTAAGCCCATATGAGCTATGGCACTTCTTTTCTTTTAGTCCTCAAAGAGCAAGACAGCTTTTCTTTCCCACTCGAGAAATAGCCTAGTAGGGAGGTCAAACCCTATGAAAATCCTCAAAATTTTCCTTTATCGTTATCGATTTATCTAGCCTATCCTAACATGCTACTAACTTGATCCCTATTTTTCTGCAAGTACATTGCTCGAACAAAATGGTGTCTGTTTGTCTTTGCCTTGTTCCTAATACTCAGCAACGGCCAAAAAGGGGCAGCTGTAGATACCTCATTTTGTCCAGGCCAATCTTTGGTAATCTAAGGCATAATTAAAAGGTGATGAAATAAAAAATTGAAAAAAATAAAATGAGGGATGCTTCCAGGCAAAAAAATGTTTTTAGGAAGGTCTGAAATACCTATGGTCCACTTTAAAGAAAAATGCAAAAATGAGGCATCGAATGTCATTTTCAGGTTGTCATCGGAGTCATTCAGGTGAGTACGCGAGCCAATTTTCCTCTCTTTGTGACCAAGATAAGACAACTCGAGGAAACTAAGGTATGCGCGAGTCTTATGGGTGCTTAAACACTACCATGAGGCTTTCACATTACCAAAATTTTGAATACATGAGGGTTTGGTATTGGTACCTAAGGTGTGGTATCGATACCTAGCATGATTGTATCGATACAAGTCTTGGTAGTAGCTAAAGTTGTGATTTTTGGCAAAATGTATTGATTCACAAACATGAGTATTGATATAAGTCCATGGAGTATCGATACAAGGCTCTAAGTCTCGAGACTAAAAATAATTTTTGCTCTTAGTATCGATACACACCTCTTTGTATCGATACTTAGGAGTCAAAAATTGCCTTGTGTATCGATACAACATGTTTTATATCGATACAATAAGGCATTTTGCCTTGCTTGAACCATTTTTCAACCTTTGAAAATCTGATTCAAACATCTTTTTCGCACCAAGAAACCATCATAAAGCATTGCAAACCCTGGCCTTGGGCCAATGACCCGATCCAAACAAGTTTAGGGCCTAAGCAACCAATGCCAAAGGTCACTTTCACAAGAGATATGGTGGTAAGAGGGTGGTAGGCATATCAACAGTTGGAATGCTATTGCAGCCTTTCTGATTTCTTTCTTAGCATGACAAAGCCAATGAGAAAAAAACCAACTGAGCATTGTAGCTGAAGATGTTCCTTGGTCTAGGAGAGAAAATTTAAGAATGCCCTTGCCTTTCTCCTAAAGGCATTAGCTGAGCATTAGATTAAAAAAGGGCCCTCAGCCGAAACAAAGCTCTCAGCTACCACAAAATCTCTCCAGCAACTCCAATTTAAAAAAAAAACTCACCAAAAATCACTATTCCATTACCTTTCACTTATAACCAACCTTTATTCCCATAGCTACCCCAAACCACCACTAGAAAACCTTCAAGAACCTAACTTTCCACACATTGGATCCTTAACAAGCCTCACTATCAACCATACCACCAAAAAGCTACTTCCTTTCATCCTTTTCTTGCTAAATAATAGTAAGAAGAAAGAAGAAATTAAGCCCATAGCCACTATTTCAAGAAAAAGGGAAGTTTAAGTTTTTGGGACCTTAAGCATTCATGCTTTAAAAATCATTTTCAAAATCACAAAATGGTATCTTATGTAAGTTTCTCTCCAGTGCCAGCCATGACATATTTGATTTTTTAAAACCCATCCGGAGACCATTTTCATCAAAAACCCTATGTTTTTCACCTTTCTGAAGTGCATAGGTGATAAAATTTTCATTAAAACCTGAACTTGTGTCTTTGCAAAATTTCATGCATGAGAGGGAATTATATTTAAATGATGATAAAAATGGAATCGAAGAAATTGAAATTCAAGTAAAATAGTTAAAAGGTATCGATTTTTGGGCATCGTGGGGGTGCTAATCCTTTCCCATGCGTAACCAATTCTCGAACCCAAAATAACGAATCTTTGGTATTATTTTCAATAGGCATCTGGTCATGCTTAACTTAAAATGATCGGTGGTGACTCCAAGTTTATGGCTACTTCGTGTGGCCATCCAACACTAGTTAAATGAGTGATTCGCCCAACGATCTTTTACTCTTTCACATCAAATATCATTATATTTTGTAAGTTGAGTACGCTTTGGCCCTTCGAATCATTTGAATTTCGTAAAGGCCGAGCATGTGAAACATCGATAGCTTAGCGAATCCACTGAGGAGAAACTTAGAAAGTTAGGCCTATGACTAGCTATGTCTTACTTGGTCCTTGGTTCCTTGATTTTCATAATTATTTAGATATAATTTCCTCTCTTTTTTACCTTCTAACTTTTTACTTTTTGTGCCTTTATTTTGTGATTTTTTTTAGGGATCACCTTCTTTTTGAATAAATGTTGATTTTAAAAAGTATGGTAATATGGAGTAAAATAAAAATGTTTGATAGTTTGTCGACACATATCGTGCATTTTCATTTGCACTAGATTCCCACTAAACACCATGGTGAGGTTAGGATCCTAATTATTAGGAGAAAGTCAGCCATCCACCTTCATGAGTAACCCTCCGCATAGGCATGGCAAGACCTTTCGAGATGTAAATTACCTATATCTCTCGTGGGAAACCCTCCGTATTTGCATGGGGAAATACATCCACCAAGTTGAACCATTCTACTAAACCCATGATGGGCCTAAGATTGGGGTGTCTCGACTGTTCTTACTGGATGGATGAGCGATTTGGGTACCTATTTTGGCATCTACTTAAACTCATATAGTGATCCCTACGAGCAAAATCATGTCAAACTATACCGAAATGCTGATAGAATAACCTAGAGGATAGGGTCACTCGGGGAAACACTTCTTACCTTTACTCCTATATACCATATTATTCAAGCGATGATAGGTGAATATCATCGCTCATATTTGTCATGTTGTTTTTATGATCATTTCTTTAGGGTATGCTGTCATGTTATATGGCTCACCCTTCCTTAGTTAGGGGGTGATGACAAGCGAATGTTCACACCTACGATGCCTAAAGTTCATAATCTGACCAAAATAAGTCATTATGCTGATGACTTAACATAGATATTGACGAGCAAACGTTATCACTTGTTAGGTCAAGTCAGTCCTTATGTGGTATTATATCCCTATGTTTAAAGGCAATCTTAGCGTAGATATGCTATTATGCTATTCAATTATTATGCTCGCCTCTATGCATCATATTGTCTATTCTTTGGGCAAACTTCTACATGGCATTTTCATTTTGTTGCTTTCATACCTTTATGTGCTTATTTCTTTGTATGGCTACTAACTTATTGTCTTTTTTTATCCTCTTTTACATGTATGCATCATTTTATTATTATTATTGCCATAAGATAATTGGTTAATGGTGAAGTGTTTACCAAAGGGTGTTTGTCATAGAGCAATAGTCCTTCTCAAAGTTGAAATCTTTTAAAGAGCCTTGACCCTGGTCCGAGCGATAATAGCGTGAAGATGGTGATGTCCTAAAACCTAGGTATATCTCGACAACACATGAAAAGATCAAAATATGGTATCATCAGAATGACTAGTAAGATTTGAAATATATATAGACCAGTTGGGATAGTATCAAGAAGGAGTCATTCACGATGAGATATGGGAACATTGCCCTTTTACTCTAGGTCTATTTGGATGTTAATCTGTTGTAGGTTGCTTCCTAGTTTTGAAACCCCACATATCAATGTTTAACCTTCAACCATAAAGATTTGATCCCCACAGTGGATGAATATACCTCGCTGCTTAACATCGGGAGGGCTAAGCCTGATAGAATATATTGCAAGGCGTTGAACTCTCCAGCTTTTAAGAAAACATTGGCCCAGATTCTTAGTGCACCCGAGATGTGGATGGAGGGTCACATAAGAAAAAAGGGAAATGGCGAGTGTATTTCATGGGCTAGTTTAAAAAAGGCCATGGCAAACACCACTAAGATTCAAAAAATGCAAGATATATATGCTTTGGCAATATATAGCCTAGTCATTTTCCCAAAGATGCCAGGTTATGTTGAAGCGTTAGTGGTAGATCTCGTTGTTCGATTGTGTTGCAACATTAATCCTGCACTTGTTATCACCACTGAAACCATTCGAGCCTTTAATTTTTGCAAGAAAATAGGGATAGGACATATCATTGGATATGCACCTTCGCTTCAACTGCAGCTTGTTAGCCATACAATTTCTTCCCTGACTTCAATCCTATCTCTAAAATCCTCGAGAATGAATGGCTTCACAAAAAGTTCAAGGAACAATGGATCTAGAAATTTTAAAATCTCAAAGGGGATGAAGTGACATGGAAGGCTTTTTTGTTCTTGCCACAAAGCATTATGTATAGATATGGGGATTACAATGGTCTGTCACCTATTGGGTTATGGGGAAGTATCGGCTACACACCTATTTTGGTCCTTCGACAATTTTTGTGTTTGCAATTTGTTCCCTTTTGTTCAAGACCTAGAGGCATGCAACCTTGAATATGGTGGGCTAGATTATAAGTCAAAAATTTAGCTAACCTTCCATTGCATGGAAAGACACTGGAGACGAAGTAGGATGACCCCTAGATATGATGGAAGGAAGATACGTTGCATCAATGATGCTTTGCCTCTGTCCACTGTTGTATCTGTAGACGAAGAATTCCCTTCTGAAATCTAATTGCTTAGACGAGAATTCAAACAAGAAAAGGTAACTCTCACCAAGGAAATTACTCACCTAAAGGAGGAAAAGAGTTAATTGAAGATGGACCTTTATCTACGTAAAGGTGAAGTAAAATGAGTTGATACGGAGAAAAATCATCACAATAAAGATCTTGAGAGTCTAAGGAAAGGCTATGTGGCCATCAGCAAAGCAAACAAAACACAACGCCTAGGCAAGTCTTCAATGAAGTGGAGAACAAAAATTGTAGGTCTCGAAAAAGAACTACATCAGTGGAAAGAAGCGGCTAAAGACAGTAAAGAAAAGCTTGTTAGAGCTCGAACCCTCGCATCAACTTATCGAATGAGAAAGGTATGGTTAGAAGCTTGAGTTTGAGATTTGAGAGTGAATCAGGTTGAGAATGAAACATTAACAGTCAGGGTTTAAGGCTTAGAGCAGTCCTTACAAGCTCACCAAAACTAGGTCGATGAAGTAGTACAAGCCTAAAAACAACAGGAGCGAGATTAGCAACAAATAGTTGATCAGGCGTGCCAAAATTATCAAACTCATTATCGCCATCTCACTAAACAAATTCAAGTAGCTTAGTTAGAGATCGAATATATAATGGATGTGTCTCGATCTCTAGCATGTAGCATCTTACCCATTGGGGCTCAAGAACCAGAATTGTTGTATTTCTTAGAACATGTGATTAAACAATGTAATCATGCCAGACATTTTTGAATGTAATCATATGTATTCAAGATTTTTATTGCTTCAATGAAAGACGTTATTGGTGGAGCTATTTCCTAATCTAATTGTCCCTCTTGCATCTGCATCCATGACATAATTCTTTTTCTACTTTGCATCCATAACATAATTCTTTTTCTGCTTCATGAATTCATATCCATCTTCATGTCATGTCATGACATATTCTAAAGGTCTAATCCATCAATAATCTAAAGTGAAGGTGTTCTAAAACATGGAATCTTCAGCTTGCCATGGCTACAAAACTCGTACCCGTCGCAAAAATGGAGAAACAATCATTAGGCGTGTATTGAATGACTAGAGCTCATGTATAGAGAATCTAAAAAATAATCAGCCCATAGGAATGAAGAACTTCAATCTCAAATGGCATAATTGACTTAACTGTTGTCCAAAGCCTTAAAGGATAAAGGATAAATGAGCATCATTGAGCTGGCAAAGGACTAACCAACCCTGAGAGTAATCTGAATAGTGGTACTGAGGCCACTAATATGCATGAAGCAGCTCTGCATGAATAGCATCCCTCAACATCAAGAATTTCGTCGACTCAACCATTCATTTATCTTAACCCTATAATAGCACCATATTTAGTTCAAGGCTCTTCGCCTGCTATACCTATAGTACCAGATCTTGATGAATAAGCAGAACAAGAAAAGGCAAAAAGGTCTTCAAAAAATGATAAAGACTTAAACAAATACCAATCTTTAGAGAAATATCTTTGAGCTATCGAGAAAAGTGATAATGGGACCACATATCCCACTCCTCATTTCTAGTCTCTAGTCTCTAGGGCTAGTCTCTAGTCTTATCATTCCATATAAATTCAAGGTGCTAGAGTTTGAAAAATATAATGGGACCACATATCCCACTCCCCATCTCTAGATGTATTGTCACAAGATGACTGAGTATGAGAAAAATGAAAAATTACTAATCGACTGCTTCTAGGATAGTTTAACTGGGGTAGCTCTTCGATGTGTACATAAGGCTAGACCCTATGAGAATTCAAACATGGATAGATCTGGCTTGTGCATTCCTTGACCAATATAAACACGTATTTGACTGGGCCCCAAATCGCTTTTCCTTCATGAACATGGAAAAGAAAGCCTCTGAGAGTTTTAAGTAGTATGCCCTAAGATTGAGGGAGAAGGTAGCTCAGGTTCAACCTCCCTTAACTGAAAGAGAAATGACAGTTATATTTGTTGGCACTTTGAAAGCTCCTTACTACGAGAAGTTGGTGGGAAATGCCACAAATAATTTTGCTGATATGGTCATATCATGGTAGATGACATAAAAAGTGGGAAAATATCTATGGGAGAATCATTCGGCTTAATAAAGAAGTTGGCAAGTAAAGGAAAGGAAAAATCAGTAAACACTGTCAGTCATAGCACTGCGAAGTTCATTCAAAATCCGTGCTCAGATCAATGGGTATACATCCCAAATATGCTATATTCGGGTTTTAGCCCCTACCAAATGACACTACCAGTTCACTCTACTGGAATTACTCCCACAGTCACCCTCACACCAAATCTTATCTAAAACACTCTTCCAAGCATGCAACCTCACAACACAAACAATGCTAGAGCCCTAAGTAATCATCAAGCACCCTGAGAAAGGGAACATTTTGACCCTTTACCATATTCATATAAAGATATCTACAATCACCTATTAGCCGGCTAATTGGTCACCCTAGTGTTCTTAGACCTAAAATCTCCATCATACCCTAACTGATATGATGGGAATGCTTACTGTGAATACCATGTTGGAGCACAGGGACACTCAATTGAGAATTGCATCTCATTCAAGAGAAAAGTGCAGGGCCTACTAAAAAGAGGCACAATCAAAATAGGGCAAGGGCCCAGACTAAATGTTGGGCCTAACTCGCTCCCTAATCATGTTGAACCAAGGGTAAATGCCGTGATTGATAGGAAAGGCTATTGGATCTAACAAGATGTCAAAAAGGTCAAGATGGTAATGAGTAGAGTGTGGCAAGCATTCAGAGAGACTGGGATAGCAAGCCTAGGAGAGGAATTCACGGAATCCTTTTGCTGTTATTATGCTCAAGAGCATGATTTACAACAATGTCTGTCATTCCTAGAAATGGTCCAAGAAATGATGGATCGATCTGAGATAGAATTTGAGGAATGTCATGAACCAATTTATCCATTCATTAACATTATCGAAGACGAGAAAGTAAATGGTGATGGCATCCTGATTTGCCTTTCTTTTATGAGTATAGAGGTATTACACCTCTAGGTGGATGGAAAAAGCCACCCAAATTCAACCATTATTGATAGAGAAGGAAATGATTGTCAGGTTCATTGGCACACTATAGTCACTATACTATGAAAAAGTGGTAAAAAAACCCCTAAAAGCTTTGCAGACATAGTTATACTTTATCGGATGATGGATGAGGTTTTGAAAAGAGAATCAGGCAGAGGTAAGAGGAAAAGAAAAGTCAAAATAACACGACAGTTGAGGTTCAACACGAGAGCCAATTCACCGTGCAGGTACGAACCTAGAAAGGTTTATTGCTGAACAAGATTGCAAGATTATGAAAAATGTAAAAGAGCTTAGAATACCAATGAGTGTAGTTTGACAGATTCTATTAAAGGCCAAATTAGTTAATAGGGTTAAGAAGAAAGAGGAAAGAGTTGGCAACTTTTGGGATTTCCATACAGTACATGGTCATACGTATCAGATATGTAAAGAGTTTCATGCCATGGTCTAAAGAATGATGAAAGAAGGTAGCATAAAATTTTATGATGAGAAGCAGACTTTGACTATTCAACTCATAGATGAACTTTCATCCGTTAATGCCATAAAAGGGGACGGGGACAATCCCTCTTATGGCATCGGAAGACCACAGATCTTGTATGATAATCCACTGCATCCTCAAGTCGCTCCTACCCCATCTACACTGAGGATGGTTATTCAACTGCCATCTCCATTCTTTTACAAAGACAATAGGGTTGTTCCTTAGAACTATGAGAGTAAAACCTTAATTATCAGGGAATCTAGTCAGCTAGCCTCAAATATTGATCTTTTAAGGGTAAGCCACTTGATTCGGAGTGTTAGGTGTTATGAACCACCAGCCTTAAGAAATAAAGCTCAGCAAGAAGATACTAGCTAGAATCTTCAAACACTTAAGTTTACAACTAAAGGGTCAGATTCAAAAGTTACCAAAGAACTAGTAAGTGAGAAAGCAGTAATGGAGTTTCTTAAGTTTATCAAACATAGTGAATACAGTATCATGGATCAGTTAAATAAGTAACCTGCCAAAATATCTATGTTGTCACTTTTGTTGAACTCTGAAGCTTATAGAAATGCACTCTTGAAAGTTTTAAACAAGGCCTATATCTCTCTCAATATTTCTATAAGCCAGCTAGATCATCTAGTGAACAATATCATGGCTGACGACTACATATCTTTTAGTGATGATAAGATTCCATAAGGAGGAAGAAGAAATCATAAAGCCCTTCACATCACCATATACTACAAAGGGAGCATATTGGCCAGGGTGCTCATCGATAACGAGTTAGCTTTAAATGTAATGCCTATGTCGTGCCTAAACAAGCTCCTTATTGATGCATCTCACATTCAAAATAGCCATACAATTGTGTGAGCCTTTGACAGAACCTGCAGAAGCATTATGGGGAACATCACTATCCCACTCTAAATAGGCCCATGTACTTATGAGGTTGACTTTCATGTGATGGACATTGCTTCATCATATAATTACCCTTTGGGAAGGCTATGGATCCATTCTGCGAGAGCAATTCCATCATCCTTGCACCAAAAATTGAAGTTTGTAATTGGATACAAAGTTGTCAGTATTAGTGGAGAAGAATATATCATTGCTGCGAACACGATCGATACGCCATTTGTTGAACTTGATGAGGGCATTTCAGAACCCTATTTTCAATCATTTGAGTTCATCAATGCCATCTATGTTAAGGAGGTATTGCCTATGGTTAAACCTCATCTGTCAGGAAACATGCAAATAGGCTTGAAACTAATAATCAGTAAAAGTGCTCGAGCTAGAAAAGGGCTTGGAAGATGCCTCCGAGGAGTTGCTAAAGCTCTCAAGGTAACCCATCAAACTGACATGAATGGAGTGGGGTTCAAACCCAATGCACAATAGAAAAAGAAGTAAGCCCAGAAGAGTCAGGAGAGAAGAGTAGTTTGTTGGGACAAGACATAGGACATAAACCTATGGCATTTTTGCCATTGCATAAGAACTTTCACCCAGACGGACATGTTAACACTACCTCGACAAACATCATGCTTGTGTTAAGGAAAATTTTTAGGGGTCTCTCTGCTAATGTAATTGAAAAGCCATTAGCAGTGGGTGGAGAGATCGACCTTCACCCTTCATAGTTTATTCCAAGTGTCTAGACTGAGACAAAAATCGCTGTATTGGTCAAAACTCTTTCAAAGTAATGCCATGAACTAAACCCACATACTTTCGCCCAAGAGCATTGTGGGATCCTTTGTTTGGGCATCTTTTATTAACTATTATCAATGAAAGTGATGGAGCATTATGCATTTTATTCATTATGTTTCACCCCCCTCCATGTATATTTTTGCCTATATTGTGCCATTTCCATATTTTCAGGTACTCGGATGAATATGACATGAATATGCACATTGAGACTTAGGAAATCAACTTTGAGCAAGCAATCTGTACTGGTAGGGTTAAGTTTGAAGAAGATTATGAGGAGGATCCTGTACCCCCAGATCTGTTCAGACTAATTGAACAAAAAGAAAAACATATTTTACCTCATAAAGAACCCTCCAAAACCATAAACCTTGGGACAGAAAAAGATCGAAAGGAAGTTGTCGCAACGTGGCTTGGATATGAATCTTAACCAACCCGACTTAAAATGGCATTCGCTTCTATATTTGTTTTATCTTCTATTCTATTATTTCCATAGGCCATATCATTATTGACATTTTCTTATTTTAGGGGCTAGGTTATCGAGATAAATCATTCACTCGATTTAACCTTAAATAGTCATTACGAACCGACTTAAAATGGTGTTCACTCCTATATTTGTTTTATCTTCTATTCTATTATTTCCATAGGCCATATCATTATTGACATTTTCTTATTTTAGGGGTTGGGTGATCGAGATAAATCGTTCACTCAATTTAACACTAAATAGTCATTACAAAATAACTATTTATTTGGAGTTACCACTAATCTATTTAGGCTAGATGAGATTGGTCACCTATCGAAATGTGTATTTTGAGGGTTATAAAACCCTAAAATACTAATTCCGTGGCCTGCCACCATACCAGAGATTATATAAAAAGATTCGGGAGTCAGCTACAATCCCAAGTAAAGATCAACCCTCTTATGATGCCCAAAAATCGGTACATTATTTATCATATGTTAACTTAAATTTTAATTTTTATTTAGTTTCAATATTGGATGTTTAATTATAATTCTTATAGTATTTCATTATGAAAGTTTATTATTTCGAGAAAGTCGGGTTCTAATGTTTCTAGAAATCACAAAATTATTCATACACTCCCGAGGAACCAAGTGGGCACAAATTCTCAATCATATCCTGTCAGAGAACCATATGGAATATGAAAAGTTTTATTTTGTTTTAAAATTGAAAAATCTAGACTTCTTATTTGAAAAGGTTATCTCGCTATTAAAATAATCCATAGAATTCCTCACATATATTGGTAAGAATCCTACATATCATTCTAATTAGGAGACATTGCCTTATTTATAAAAATAATTTTGTTATAAAAAAGTACAGATTCTATGACCTAAGAATGACATAATATGATGGACATGTTCATAACGTGTACTTTCGATGTGAAAGTATCCTAGCATTCACATGAGATATGATTCAAATACAAAGTTACGAAAATATCCTTAGGGTACACCTTCGACATGAAAGTATTTCGAAACTCTAATGGGCCTTAAAATGATTTTGGAAGGCTAAACCAATCCTAAAAAATTCACCTTCCATGTAAAAACATCCCGATGAGCAAAATGACCAAAATGCCCCTAGGGTGTACCTTCTACATGAAAGTACCCCAGTAACCCTAATGGACCTTAAAATGATCTTGGTAGGTTAAACCAATCCTAAAAATTCACCTTCAAAGTAAAAGCATCCCGATAGGTAAAATGACCAAAATACCCTTGGGCTGTACCTTCAACATGAAAGTACCCCAGTAAACCTAATGGACCTTAAAATGATCTTATAATGCTAAAGGAATCTTAAATGTGCACCTTTAGCATAAAAGCATTCCGATGAAAAAAATTATGAAAATGCCTTTGGGATATGCCTTTTACATGAAAGTATCCCAGTACCCCTAATGGACAGTAAAATGACCTTAAGAGGCTAAAAGAATCCTAAAATGCTCATCTTTAGCGTAAAAAAGTCTCGATGAGCAAAATTACTAAAATGCCTTTAGGTTTTTTTGAAAATTACATTCCATATTCTTCAGAAAATCGAACAAAGATAAAAAGTTTTGAATATTTCTATACCCCTACGGAATGCCATAGAAATAATAGAAATTTCTAAAATCAGTAAAATGACTATTTTACCCCTTTAATATAAGATTTTGCTATTTAGTCCTTACACTTTTTTAGATCTTCATTTTAGTCCCTACATAATAAAATAACCTAAAACTTATAAAAATCATATGAAATTATGCATGAAAATGCAGCCAATATATCAACAAAGATACGACCAAATGCCTTGCCCTAACAAAAAAAGATTTATATTTTGCAAAGTAACTCCTAAACTTTATAAAATTATATTTTGACCCTTACATGGTAAAATACCACAAACAAATCATTAAAAATCATCAAACCGGCAAAGAATCAATAGAAATATCATGGTAAAAATATGCGAGAAGGTTCGGCCAAGCACCTTTGGCCATAAAACACATTTTTACGTATTTTTCAACTTAGTTCCTAAACTTTCCTAAAATTGCAAAATGATCCCCAAAATGTTAAAACACCTAAAACACATTTAAAAATATATGAATCAGCCTTTGCATGGCTCGTGAAGCTCTCGCCAAAGCCTAAAATAGCCCAAAATTTTTTTACAAATTTTATAATTTAGTCCCTATGTTTATAAATATTACAAAATAACCTAAGAACTATGAAACCAAGGTAAAAATGAGCACAAAATCATGACTAAAAAATCCAATCAGATTCGGCCAAGGTTAGGAACATGAAATACATGCATGCTTTGGCAAAAAAAAAATGGAAATAAGC
>JBBYHL010000016.1:21020566-21081204 GCA_038381835.1 Adansonia madagascariensis | reverse complement strand
AAACTATTTCTAGCAAAAATCAAATTTAACAACAAAATCAAGAAACTTTGATCATAGGTTTCATAATTGGCCTTTCAACATGAATGAAAATCCATGAGCTAAAGTATTCACAAAGCTCACAAAAATGAAGATTCAAACATAAAGTGACCAAAAATAAAAATTTTTACAAGTAAAATTACCTTAAGAAGATTGAAAACCTAAAGGATATTTTTTAGTGATTTTTTGTAATAAAATGCTAAAGCCTTCAAAATGAAGAAACCATCCCCTATTTATAGGAGATGAAAGTCGACCGAGGGTTGAAAAAAACGCCCTTGGCCGAGCAGTTCCTAGAATTTTCTAAGATTTTTTCTTTTTATTTAATATTTATTTTATTTTTTGATTTTTTTAAGATTTAGATTAGAATTAAATTAACTATTTTTGTCATTTTATGGATTACATCATAAAAGACATCATCAAACTCTAGAGATATAAAAGAGAAAAAATTAATTTGAATAAAAACAAATTATGAGGACTAAATTGTAACAAATAAAAATTATGTGTTTAAAGAATAAAATCTCACATAACAAATTTAATTAATAATTTAATCAAAATAAGCTTCTAGAGCTTGTTAAAAAACAATAATGTGCCCATTGGGCTTTTTAAAAAATTAATAGGTTTATTAGGCCCATTAAAAAAATTCATAAGTTTTAAAGCTCATAAAATGGAAAAAATAAATTTTGGCTGATTCAAACTAAAAATTAATGAAATTTTTATGTAAAAATTAAAAAAAATTAAAAAATTTTATGTCCAATAAAAAGGCAATTAAAAATTTCAAACTCATAAAATTTTACAAGCAAAAACTTTCACAAAAATATCATTTTGAAAAAAAAATGCAAAATTCATAAAATAAATTAAAATTTAAAAAACTGATTTACTATGAATATATTTAAATTATTTGAAGAATTTTAAAAATTATAAACTCAAAAAAACTCGCCCCCGAAAAAAATTATGGAGTAGAAAACTTCTTATCTTGGAAATAGGAAAATTTCAAAAATGTGTTCAATTTTATAAAAATGAATTTTATCCAACACATTAATCAAAATATTAATTTATAAAAAAAGTAAAGACAAAAACTTGAAATTTGAAATAACTTTTACCCAGAACTAATACTCGCGATACTATGAAAAATTTAAATTTAAGTTTCAAAATTGACACCTTGATATCTCATGGTGAAAAATGCCAATACAAAATTTTCCTTGAATATTTAAGATTTTTGGGAGTTGTTATCAGCATAAATACCACATTGGTATTAGTAAAAAATATACAACGATCAATTTTCCAAATTTCACAGAAAAATCTTTAGAAATTCCTAAAAATGGGAAACTTGACTTTGATAACATTTGCAGTAACAAATTTTAAACTTTCAAAAGAATAAATTTAAAAACTAATTTTTTTACCTTGATGTTCATCTTTTTTATCCAAGATTTGTTCTCTATGACCTTGAAATGGCAATAATTTTGTTACATGCATGTGCAACCATTTAGATATTACTGAAAAGGTCTTGAAAACATCTACTCCATCTTAAGATGTCAACCTTTATCGGATAATAGCTAAATTTTTTATTTTAGATATTGTTGGATTGTTAGGGAAGGGGCTCGAACAAAATTAGGTGTGTACAACTACCTTTTTTGGCCATTACTAAGAATTAGGAATAGGGCAAAGACGAAACAGAGATGATTTTGTTCAGGCTGTATAAGCTTTTTTCGAAAAGTTTTTTTCTTTTTTTTTCTCTCTCTTTTTTTTTACATACATATACATATATTGACTGAATTGGATAAAACGTAAGAAAACTTTGCTGATCCTTTAGCTTAACTGAAAAAGTCCTCTTAAATCCTACTTCGCCTACCATACAATAAGATTGCATGAAAAGGTTTGTCATAACATGGCCTAGATAGGAATCCTAACTAAGCCCCACTTAAAAAGCCCTCATTCTTATATTTATTAATATATCACTATTTTATATCCTTTTATTTCTATAGGCAATATCATTATTAATATTTTCTTATCTCCAGGGATTAGGTGGTTAAGGTGAATTGCTCACTCGACTTAACCCTAAATAGTCATTATGAAATTACTGTTTATTTGGAGTCACCGTCAATCTATTTAGGATATGTGAGATTAGTCACCTATTGGAGTTTGTATTTTGAGGGTTATAAAACCTTAGAATACTAACTATGAGGTCCATGATAATAATAGAGATCATATAAAAGGGTTCAAGAGTTGGTTACAATCACAAATAAGTATCAACCCTCTCATGATGCCTAAAAATTAGTAACTTATTGATAACGTGTTAACTTGTATTTCAATTTTTATCTGGTTTAACATATAACATTTAATTATAATTCTCGAAAGAATTTTATGAAACGAGTTCATTATTCGTATTGGGAAAATCAAGTTTTTGAAAATTTTGAAAATCAAATCTCTTATGCACTCCACCGTAAGACCAATAGAATATGAAAGTTTTTTATCATTCTCTTTTATACCTATTGAAAAACCAAAGAAACACCAAAGGTTTAAAAAAATCAAAATATCTTTCGCACCCTGTTGAAGGACCAGTGAAAATACGAAAGGTTTTATTATTTTTTTAAATTTATGAAAGTCCCAATTTTCACTTGATAAGGATATCTCATTGTTAAAATAATTTATAGAACCCTCCTATGTTCTAAGAGAGATTTCACATATTACTTGGAGACATTCCCTTATTTTTTTAAAAAACAAATTTTTGATTTTGTTAAAATATCTATAGAGCATCTTAAGACTAGGAACATCCAAAAATGATAAGCCTATCCCTAATGTGTACCTTTGACATGAAAGGATCCCTGTAATCACATAGGCATTGGCTATAATGCAAAATTACCAAAATGCCCTTAGAGTGTACCTTTAAAATAAAAGTATCTTGATAACCCTAAAAGAATTGAAAATGATTAGAGGAGAGTGAATCTATCTTAAACACACACCTTTGGCATAAAAGCATCCCAATGATTTTATCGTACTTGGTTCTAAAAAATTATCTAAATGCCACTAAGGTATACTTTCAACATGAAAGTATCCCAATAACCCTAAAGGGCATGAAAATGATCATGGAAGGATGAACTTATCCTAAACACACACTTTGGCATAAAAGCATCCCAATGATTTCGTCAGACTTGGTTCTAAAAAAATTACCTAAATGCCATTAAAGTATACCTTCAACATGAAAGTATCCCGATAACCCTAAAGGGCATGAAAATGATCATGGAAGGATGAACCTATCCTAAACACACACTTTGGCATAAAAGCATCCTGAAGACTACGTCAAACTTATTTCTAAAAAAATTACTAAAATACCCCTAAGGTATACCTTCAATATGAAAGTATCTTCATAAACCTAAATGATACAAAAATGATCATAGAAGGATGAACCTATCCTAAACACTCATCTTTGGCATAAAAGCATCACATTGACTACATCGAACTTAATTTTAATGAAATTACTAAAATACCCCTAGGTATACCTTTGACATAAAAGTATCTTAGTAACCCTAAAAGACATAAAAATGATCATGGAAGGATAAACCTCTCCTAAACACACATCTTTAGCATAAAAACAACCTGATGACTATGTGAGTTTAGGGAAATTCCCAAAATGCGCCATGGTATACCTTTGACATAAAAGTACTTTGGTAACCCCAATGGACAAAAAATTATATATAATGACCTTTTTACCCTTAATGGATAATTTAAATGACAAATATGACCTAAAAAACCAAATATGTTAATAGGTACATAAATTTTTCAAAATTACATATTACTCCAAAATTGGCCCAAAATGCTAAAAATATTTTTTTAATGCCTAAAATACCCTAATGGGTAATTTAGATTTTAAAGTGACCTAAAATGCAAAAATGCAATTAAGTCCCTAAATTTTTCAAAATTACATTTCATACCCTAACGGAGAACTAAAAATATACGAAAAGTTTTAATATTTTTTTAGCACCCCATTGAAAGACCGATGAAAGACTAAAAATATTCTAAAATATTCTAAATGAATGATTTTATGTTGTGGATGGCCATTTTCCACTAAAATGCTAAATTTTCTTAATGGTCCTTAAACTTTCCTAAACTTGTAAATTAGTCCTTACATAATTAAAACATAAAATCAAACATCAAATAAATCAAAATAATAACAAAAAATTATATAGAAAATTACAAGCAAGGTTTAACCCTGGAATTAATTTTTCAATATTTACACAAAAATCCTTAAATACAAAAGATCCCCAAAAATAAAAAAAATATGTTTTAACTTGATAAATGCATAATGCTAAAGACGCATGTGTGCTTCGGCCAAGTATAAAGGGTCTAAACAAAATTTTTATTATTGTTTTCATTTTTTTACAAATTAGTCCCTAAACTTTTTATATTTACCAAATAGCACAAAAATACAAATAAAAAATACAAGCAACAAGGTTCGGCCAAGATGGATTACCGCACTAAACTAAAATTTTCAAAGTTAATAATCATATATTCTGGCTTAATTAGGCACAAACTAACATCAATAAGTAGATAACATGTTTCTCCAACATAGTCAAAAAAAATATTAAAAAAATGGCGTACATATAATAATAAACATGATAAAACTAACACCATATCAACACATCAACAATAACATGAATTTATGATAAAAACAAACTATTATTAAGAAAAATCAAACATAATTATTAAAATCAAATAAAATGGGTCATGACCATCATGTTTGCCTTTCAAAATGAATCAAAGTTCATGAACTAAAACATAATTTTGGTTCACCAAGAAGAAGAAAAATAAATGAAAGAAACAAAACTACCTTAAGCTTTCAATTTTTTTTTAGCATTTTTTCTATCTCTTTTAAGCCAAAAAAAATCTCTCTAAGCAAAATCCTCCCCTTATTTATAAGGAAAGGATCGGCCAAGGGATCCAAAAAATCCTTTGGCCGAAATTTTCATTCTATTTTTATTATTTTTTGTTTTTATCTTATTTACATCAAAAGTTGGATGCATTAATTTAATATGAAATTAATGGTCATTCCCAAATATTTTATCATGATTACATTGATAATATCAGCTACTAGGTAATTAGAATCTAACTAAATTAGTTTAGAGAAAAATTTAAAGTCAACTAGACTAGTTTCCATGAAGCTAGTAGAAAATAATCAATAATTAAAATAAAATTAAAATGAATTCCCAAATATTTTAATATGATTACATTGATAATATTAGCTATTGGGTAATTAAAATCCAACCAAATTACTTTAAAGAAAAATTTGAAGTCAACTAGATTAGTTTTCATAAAACTAGTAGAAAATAATCAATAATTAAAATAAAATTAAAATGATGATAATAAAGTAGAAAATTAAAAATTAATAATCATGAACAAAATTTTGGAAATGTAATAATGAAAAAAACCTGATTGGAACTCCAAAACTTGTAAAGCTATACGGGAAAAATCTTAATGAAGAGAAATTGGTATATGTAAAAAATTCAAAACTCACAAAATTAATTGAATTGTCAAAAATTGATTTAACATGAGTTTAATAAAAATATTTGATGAATTTTAAAAATCATAAACTCAAAAAAATCCTCCTGAAAAAAATTACAAAATAAAAAACTTTATATTTTGAAAACAAGAAAATCCATAGAATGGGTTAAAATTTTTCAAAACTGATTTGATGAAAATTTAATGGGAATATTTTAAAACTGAGAAAATTCTACAAAAAATTTTATAGGTAAATGAAAGCTTGTATTTTAAAATTGAGAAAATTAAAAATAAAAATAAACAATTAAAACTTATATAAGATGAGTTAAACACAATATACTACCAAAATATTAATTATTAAAATTGACAAACGTGAAACTCTAAAATCCACAATAAATTTAACTAGGAAAAATTTTACTAGCTTAATACTCGCGATACTATGAAAAATTCAAAAATAACTAGCAAAATTGATAACTTGACACCCTATGGTAGAAAATGCCAATACATATTTTTCTTAAATATTTTTGATTTCTTAAAATGCATATTGGCATAAATATCGCACAGGTAGTGGTAAAAATATATGACGGTCAATTTTTTAAGTTTTATGAAAAATCTCAAAAAATTTGTAAAAATGAAAAATTTGATTGTGATATTATCCACATGAATGATTTTCAAAATTTGATAAGGGTATACTTAAAAACTAATTTTTTTAAAATATTTATCCTTTTTATCTGAGATCGATCTTCGTATGGCACTTTTTATCTTGTGTCAATACAGCCATCTATATGTGACAGAATAAGTTACAAAAATGTGTAAACTATCCAGTAGAGGTTGACCCCTATCGAAGCACTAGTTATATTCCCAGTCTCAGATAATTAAACTATTAGAAAAAGGATCCGGATGGAATTAGCTGTCTACAATAACCCTTCTTTGGCCATTGCTGAGAATCAGGAATAAGGCAAAGACTAAATAGACATAATTTTCATCTGAGTTGTAAGTTTCAAAAAAATAAAATTTGAGTTGTAAGTCTAAAAAAAAAATAAAATCAAACTACATTATAGGCACATTAAAATATAAATAACCATGGGCAAAACGTAGGACAAAAAGGGTTGGCTAGGATGAAACCATACTAACAAACTAAGGAATGACTAGGGCGAAACCATAGTCGAAAAGGGGTTGGTCGAGACAAAACCATATAAACCAACTAAAGAATAACTATGGCGAAACCTAGTCGAAAAAAAGGTTAGTCGAGATGAAACCAAACAAACCAACTGAAGGATGACCAAAGTGAAACCATAGTAGAAAGGGCCTTGATCAGGACAAAACCATGCGAACCAACTAAGGGATGGCCAGGGCGAAACCATAGTCAAAAAAGGGTTGGCTAGGATGAAACCATATGAACCAACTAAAGAATGATTAAGTCAAAACCATTGTTAAAAAAAGATCGGCTGAAATGAAACCATATAAACCAGCTAAGGATGGCTAAGGCAAAACCATAGTAAAAAAGGGATTGGTCAGGACAAAACCATATGAACCAATTAAGCATAACTAGGGTGAAACCATAGTCAGAAAAGGATCAGCCAAGACAAAACCATACGAACCAACTAAAAATGACCAGGGCAAAACCATAGTCAAAAAAGGTTGGCCGAGATGAAACCATACAAACCGACTATAGGATAACAAGGGCAAAACCATACTTGAAAAAGGGTTAGCCGAGATGAAAATAAACCAATTAAGGATGACCAAGGTGAAACCATAGTCGAAAAGGGATTGGCTACGATGAAACATACGAACCAATTTAAGGATGACCAGGGTGAAACCATAGTAAAAAAATGGTTGGCAGGGATGAAACCATACGAACTAAATAAAGAATGACTAGGGCAAAACCATAATCTGATGGGTATCTTTGAAAAATAACATGAATCTAATGACTCTACTCCTATACTTGACGTTAAAAGTATCTTCAAAAAATGTTATAACATTTTTTTCTCTTAGTGAAGGGAAAACTTAAGAGGGTGTCTAGACCTAACAAGTAAAATTGGGCAATGCATTAATACCATCTAGGGGCTAAAGAAAGAGCACATGATGGGGAATATGTGGTCACTAAGTTCTTATCAACAATCAAAACAAACTGATAAAAGTGAAGGTAGCCTAATGGTTAAAGAATCAAATCTTTGATCTTTCTTTCTAGAAATCATCTAATAAGACTTATTTTCCTCATCAGGGATTTGTTTTGCTTTATGAAAAGGGCAAAAGTTCAACAACCACCACTAAATGATTTAGATATGACATCAAAGTCTTTGAAAATTATTTCGGTTACCACTACCAAAAACTTTGGATGTAACATCAAGGGTTTTAAAAACACTTAAAATGCTTCGGATTTCACCATTGAAGATTGTTTTAAAAAAAAATAAAATTTGAAATGCTTTGAATACCACCATCAAAGCTTTGAAACTCTTTTAAATGCTTCAAATGTCAGCACTGAAAACTTTGAAAACTCTTTTAAATGTTACCACCAAAGACTTTGAAAACTCATTTAAACACTTCAAATATCACCATTAAAGCGTCATTTAAAAACTTTTAAACGCTTCGAATATCACTATCGAAGACTTATTTTGGTGTAAATTATTTTAAATGCTTCGAATATCACAATAAAAGCTTTGAAAAAGCTTAAATGCTTTGAATATCACTATTAAAGCTTTGAAAACTTTTTTAAATGCTTTAAATATCACCATCGAAGCCTTGAAAATTCTTGTTAATGCTTCAAATATCACCATTTAAGCTTTAAGCCTTCTTCACCTACCTGACAATAGGATTACGTGAATAGGCAATAGATTTTTTGGAAAGCCTTTTTCACTTACTTGATAATAGGATTACGTGAAGAGGTGATAGAAATCTATCAAAACTTTGAAAATTCTTTTAAATACTTTGAATATCGCCATCGAAGCTTTGAAAACATTTTTAAATGCTTCAAATATCACCATCGAAGCCTTGAAAATTGTTGTAAATGCTTCAAATATCACCATTAAAGCTTTAAGCCTTCTTCACTTACCTGACAATAGGATTGCGTGAATAGGCAATAGATTTTTTCAAAGCCTTTTCACTTACCTGATAATAAAATTATGTGAAGAGGTGATAGAAATCTATCAAAACTTTGAATATTCTTTTAAATACTTTGAATATCACCATCAAAGCCTTAAGCCTTCTTTACCTACTTGATAATAGATCTCGTGAAGAAGTGATAGATTTCTTTAAGGGATTGTTCAGCCTTTCCTGAAAAGTTATCCAATATTAAATATCACATTAGTATTCATCAATTCAAAGATGTAACTTATGCAATTGGATAAATATTTACTTAAGGCATATTTATAAACTTCTATTGAAATCATAAAAAGTATCATATCTCATCAAAATTTTAGGATTTACGGAATGAGATCACCCTCCCATTCTAACTTAGGAGATGATCAACTTGATCTAAAACAATGAAAATTTCAAAATAATTTTAATTATGAATTTTCCAATATCAAGGATAATGGATATGTTATTTTCATCATGATGTTAAAGCTTTCTTATGATCAGCGATCACCATGCGAGAGATATTTGAATAAGATGAGAAATGAATTTAAAGGCACAAAAAGGGTGACACTACTAAAATTTGCCTTAAGGAAATTGATATGACAAGATTGAGGTTTATCAGGACTAAATTTAAGTGAATGCTCCTTTTATTAGAATTCTTTGAAAGGCAAACAATCAAGTTATAGCATCCTTTTAATCTTCAAATACAATAGCCTGATAGGTGTTAAACTAATACTAGTAAACACCAAGTCTCAAAGGGTTGATTTGAAAGGTTTTTGGCAGGCATCAATTCCTAAGATTAAGCATAAAAATTCTAAAAGTTTATTTTGAAAGAAATCAATGTTTGGGCATTTGATTCAACCTTTTACTGATATCATGAAATTTTTAGAGATCTGGAATCTTTTTTGAATTAACATGAAGAGTTATCTCCCATTGATGGCTATCTTTATTGATTTAGGAGCGAATCCAAGGTCTTTAAGCTTGCCTCGTCATATTATTAAGGACTTAAAAATCATTCAAAAAGATGAATTTATAAAAAGCTTTCTAAGAATGTCCCAATGGCAAAGATAGCTATGTTTGATCAAAATGGCCTTTGTTAGGTACGTAACATAGACCATGGTTCTTGGTTTAGAAAAAAAAAGACAAATAGGCCTAAATCAAGTGGTTAAAAGTGATTAAATCAGGGATCACTTCTCTTCAAAGAAATTGGATCCAAATATCTTCCATGGCAAAACAAAACTACATTTCTTCATCTACTTTTGCTCTCTTCATTCTTTATTTTGAAGGAACTTGAAATTTGAACTCTCTTGATTTATTTTTTTTACTTTAAAGAAACTTAAAATTTAAACTTTCTTTATTTTTTTTACTCTGAATATTTAAACTTGAAACTCAAAGTTTCTTAAACTTTGCTTGGTTTTTGACTTTGTCATGACAACAAACTTATTCTTCTTGTAATTTTAAGGTAAAATTTGCTCTTTTCGATTTTAAAGCTTTGCTTCACTTGCACCCTAGCGTGGAAGGTGATCCTTGATTAGGGTCTAAAGAATGAATAAATTATCAGGCTCAAAGGAACTGCAAAGGGAATAATTTTTACTTTTGTTAAAGGACAAAGAAAGAAGGCCATTTGTTATTTCAAGCAAAGTTATTTGAGGTAGCAAGCATTTTGCTAGGAAAAAGGATAATTTGTTTTGAAATAATTTTGAATACCTCAATAACATAGCGTTGCACTCAATTTTTCTTTAAGAATTTTGGCTTAATGGATGCCCCTTATCATTATCAGTTTTGTAGCCATTAATGAATCATGGTTCTGGTTTAGCCTTTAAGAGAAAAATCGAATTAGTGTGGGAAAATCTTGAATGTTATATCTTATTTATTAGGCACTAGATAAAAGAAAATTTATCCAAAGGAAAAGGTATTTTGGGCTCATATTTACTCATATTCTTCTAAAATCAAAGATGTGGAAGAGTGTCAGGAAAATTATGGTAAAAGGTTATCCAAATAAAGGAGATCTTAAAATTACTATCATTATTTTAGCACATGTCAAACTATCTATATTTGAATCTTTTAGAAGCATAACCTATTTGTTCAACCTTCAAGGAATCCATAAAAAAATGAACATCTAGATGTGAAAAGCCTATTATTATGAAAGGTCCATAGTTAAATGTCTAGGATGATTATAGATGTGAAAGTAAAAGACTTTTCAAAAAGTTTAAACTAATGGTGATCATCTACCAAGGAAAAATTTTTCAAAATGTTCTTATTATCCTAGATACTAGAGATCATTATTAACAAAATTGATGGTCTATGATAGAATGTACAATGCTCATAAAGTAAAAGTTCATTTAAAACTAAAATTTATAGTTTCAAAAAGAAAAGGTTTAAAATTTAAAAGACAAGATGAAAGTTGCCCCTGATTGGCATATTACCCTGAGGTTGATGACCCTTGGACCAATTATTTTTAATAGGCATCGATTAACTCCTAGAATTTAACTGGGTCAACATCTCTAAGGACCTATACTTTGCCCTTGAATGCACTGCAACTCTCTATGGAATGGCTTTTTACCCCTTGATGATATTCACACCTAATATTTGGATTATGCCATGTTAGGTATAAAGGTCTCCTAGGTTTTATTGAGACAGTGGAGATCATCTAATTTTAAATAAGCAAATGAAAAATCTTAGTGTAAGAACTCAGTGGGGCATGATGCACCTTCCTCTTCCTTTTTTTTTTCTTTTAAAATTATCTAAACTAATTTTTCAATTTTTTGGCCTTGTAGCACTTTAGATCGAAAATGTTTCCATAAAGAGGTGTGAGGTATGAAAATAAACGTATTGAGGTCAATGAGTGATGACAGATAGGGAAAGACACTATTTGAATGGATTTCCTCATTTTCTCAACTTATTATGATTTTAGTTTCCATTGGCAATGTCTTATTGGCATTTAATGATAGGGTGACTCTCTTGTCTCATATATGCCACCTAGTTAGTATCCATGATTTTTTCATTTTTATGCCATATTTAATTCTCTCTAGAGCAAATAAAATGTCTACAAACTCAGAGAAAACATTTCCAACGAACTTGTCTAGTATGAAAATGGTAAAGTATCCATGAAATAGGCATGCATTTCTCTATCAGTGAGAAGTGGTTAGATGCATGAGGCTACATCTTGCTATCTACAAGCATTTTCTCTGTAACTTTAAGATTCTTTCTCATATTTTGTTAGGTTCCTCAATTCGGAGTAATTTCCAACCTATGCTCACATTGTCATAAAAACACTTGGACTAAGTTCCTACATGTACACAGATAGCCTTTTTCTAATTGAGAATACCATGCCAAAGCTACCTTAGTTAGACTTTTGGAAAAAATCTAGATAAGTAATTTCTCATTTCCAACATGCCTAGCCATTTTATGGTAATATGTCATTAAATATGCCTTAGGACATGTGGTTCGCCATACTTTTCAAATTTTAAAAGTTTAAATTTTGGTGAAATAACCGGATCCGGTATTGGCAGATGTTCCCCTATAACTTTAACTCCTTTTTTTGCTATTAATAACTTAGATCCTTTCTAATTGGTCGAGCTTTTTTTGCATTTCTAAGCTTCGTACAATTTTTAATAGGCCTTTATATGGAATTTTTGACTTAGAAAGTTCTAACGGGGTTTGTAAAACTTGCCTCATGATATGGAACTCTTTGCATATTTCTTGGATCAAGGCTTTGCTCTTGTACCAACCTTTCTTCATTAAAAAACTCAAGAACCACTGAATCTCCTCGTACGAAGGTAATCTTCGCAACTGCCTTTGATAAAAAGGCATTAAGATTAATGTAAATGGCTAAAGGCAAAGTAGTAGTAGGTACATTTAGTGCTATGGCTTGGATGTTCATCGTCTATGTATCTTTAACATTGGCTAGCAGTTTTACTATTAACACCCCTCGAATGCCCTAGCAAGAGTTTCAATACGATACAAGACTATTTATAAATTTCATTGATCAAGGTTTTGGTTTTATGGAAACCTTTTCTCTATAACTCCTTTCTTATTTTTACTGCCTTGAGCAGTTTGAAGTGTTTGGGGCTCTAGGCTTCCTTCCTTGTTTTGGATTTGTTCCAACCCGTCTTGTTGAGTAGTGTCTTTTTTTTCCATCTGGTAGTACCTACCTTGTTATTTTACTTAAAAAATTGTTGAGTAGTGTCTTCTTTTTCCATCTGGTAGTACATTGTTATTTTACTTAAAAAATTTAAAAACTTAAATCAATTTGCATGAATACGTATGTATTTTGTCAACATTAGTTTTTACTATCATCCTTGTATGGATATCAATAAATGGAAAATTGATATATGGATTAATGAATGAATATATAAATGAATAAGTAAATAAGGTAGCATTTAATGGCACCAATTAAGTGCCAGGCAATTGGTCCAATATCAAATATGGAGATTATTGTAGGGGCAAGAATCTGAGGAATTTGAATCATAATTCGATAGTATCATTTAATCCACCCAAACATGCTGATTCTTGCCTCCAACGTGTCATTTATGTCTTAATGCAATAAATGGAATGGATTTAGCACATCATGAATGTACAAACAAATGAATATATAAACCTTGCACATATAAAAAATATTGAATAAATTTACCAGTATTCATGGGATGGAAATTATGAATATACGAACATGTGAATTTCGTAAATGTTTGAATGGATTTACAAGCATTTATGAAAATTATGGACATCATGTAAAAATTGGAAAGGAGAAATTCTAACACTATCTTTTCTCTCTCTTTAATAGACCTGAAGGTTTTAGAAACTTAATCAATCCAGTTTATTTTGATTTTTTTCTTTTCTATTCTTTTCTCTTTTTTTTTTCGTTTCTTTAATTTTGTTTTTGATTTCTTTTTCATTTTTTCTTTGAAAAAAGAAATAACAATTATAAAAAATTGCGCCAATAAATATTTATCACAATATTTCAAATCAAGGCAAGAAAATAAAATTCATAATGTCTAATATCAAAAAAAATTATAAGAAAAAAAGGTTAGCAGTGTTCCCCCTGTGTACCTAATTTGGTACCCTCTAGAACCAAGTATGGCTCTAAATTGGTAAGTTCCCTATAGTTCATTACATGAAGTTTGGGCTAACATCTAATAAGTTCTTGAATTGCTTTTGGAATTTAGAAAGAACTTATGATGTACCTAATCCTTATCTATTGTGGATTTATGTCAGAAAAGGTTTAATTTGAGTGGGAGTCTCTTCCATGCCCATAACGAGGCTAACACCTTAGGTAGACATAGGAATTTACACCTAGTAGGTTTTTTGCTAGCCTAAACAGAGGCTAATAGCTTAGAAGGCAAAGCTACTTCGTCCCTTCCTAAAATATTGGGTACATATGTCCTCTTCACATACCTGGAAGAGAATCTAACGCATGTGCATGTGCACAGTATGTGTGGGGGGAATGAACAAACCCACTATAACAACCCTTATCCTAGATGCCCCACAAAATAAGGCTGTAAAGGAAATAAAAGGATTAATGAAAAATATGAGCAATATATATTGAAATTTCTGTATAAAAGAAAAATTTTTTGTTTTAAAAATACTAGGAATTATAATTAAATACTAGTTAAGACAAAATTAATAAAAATTTAATTAAGATGTGATTAATTTTAGGCTTAACTCTCTAACCTGGGTCCCTAGTGCAGTTGCCAAGCTGTCGCAACATGGTTTAGATATGAATCCTGATCAAGCCTGACTTAGATGGCCCTCATTCTTATATTTATTAATATATCACTATTTTATATGCTCTTATTTCTATGGGTTATATCCTCATTCATATTTTCTTATCTTCAAGGATTTGGCGATCCAAATGAATTACTCACTCGACTTAACCTTAAATAGTCATTACAAAATGACTATTTATTTGGAGTCGCCACCAATCTATTTAGGCTAGGTGACATTGGTTACCTATAAGAGTTTATATTTTGAGGGTTATAAAACCTTCGAATACCAATTCCGAGGTTTATAATGATACCAAGGATCATAGAAAATGGTCAATGAGTCAGTTAGAATCATAAATAAGGATATTCTTTCTCGTGATGCTCGAAAATCGGTACCTTATTAATCAAGGCTTAACTTGAATTTCAATTTTTATATGAATTCAACATATGGCATTTAATTATATTGCCAAAAGAATTTTATGAAACAAATTTATTATTCCATATTAGGACAATCAGGTTTTTGAAGTTTTTGAAAATCAAAATCTCTTATGCACCAAATAGAGGACCACGGAACATGAAAGTTTTTTATCATTCTCTTTTGTACTCTACCATAAAACTAAAGGAACACAAAAGGTTTAAAAAATCAAAATATCTTTCGCACCCCACTAGAGGACCGGAGGAATACAAAAGGTTTTATTTTTCTAAAATTTATAAAAGTCTTGATTTTCACTTTGAAAAAGATGTCTCGTTATTAAAATAATCCGTAGAACCCCTCTCATGCTATAGGAGAAATTCCACACATTACTTTAACTTAGAGACATTGCCTTAGTTTTCTAAATACAAATTCTTGATTTTATTAAAAGTATTTATAGAGTATCCTAAGACGTGAAAACATCTTAAAATGATGAACCTATCCCTAATGTGTACCTTTGACATGAAAGTATCCTAGTAATCACATAGGAGTTGCTGTAATGCAAAATTACCTAAATGCCTTTAGGTATACCTTCGACATGAAAGTATCCTGATAACCTTAAAAGACTAAAAAATAATCATAGGAGAGTGAATCTATCCTAAGCACACACCTTTGGCATAAAAGCATTTTAGTGATCTCATCAGACTTGGTTCTAAAAAAATTACCTAAATACCTCTAGGGCATACCTTCGATATGAAGTATCTCAATAACCCTGAAAGACATGAAAATGATCATGGAAGGATGAACCTATCCTAAGCACACACTTTTGGCACAAAAACTATTCCAGTGATTACATCAGACACGACTCTAAATAAATTACCAAAATGTCCCTAAGTACACCTTCAACATGAAAGTATCTTGATAACCTCAAAAGACACAAAAATGGTCATGAAAGGATGAACCTATCCTAAACACACATCTTTGGCATGAAAGCAACCCGATGACTAGTCAAACTCTATTTTAAACAAATTATCAAAATGCCTTTAGGGTATACCTTTAACATAAAAGTATCTTGATAACCCTAAAAAACACAAAAATTATATATAATTACATTTTTACCCTAAATGGATAATTTAAATGACAAATGTGTCTTAAAAAAGCAAAAATTGCTAAGGGATACCTACATTTGTCAAAATTGCATATTAGTCCCAAATTGGCTAAAAATTCTAAAAATAATTTTTTAATGCCTAAAATACCCTCAATGGGTAATTTAGATTTTGAAATGACTTAAATGCAAAAATGCAATTAAGTCTCTAAATTTTTTAAAATTGCATTTCATACCTTAACAGAGAACCAAAAGAATATGAAAAGTTTTAATATTTTTTAACACCTTATTGGAGGACCAATGAAATGCTAAAAATATTCTAAAATATTCTAAATGAATGATTTTATGTTATGGATGACCATTTTGAACTAAAATGCTAAATTTTCCTAATGGTCCCTAAAGTTTCCTAAGCTTGCAAATAAGTTTCGACATAATTTAAACATAAAATCAAACATCAAATAAATCAAAATAATCACAAAAAATCATATATAAAATTACAAACAAGGTTCAACCACTTTTTTTTGTCCCTAGGATAAATTTTTTAATATTTACCAAAAATCCATAAACTTTCCAAAATTACGAAAAGACCCTAAAAATAGAAAAATGTATTTTAACTTGATAAAAGTATAAAATTTAGTCTTAAAGATGCATCTGTGTTTTAGCCAAGCATGGAGGGTCTAAACAAAATTTTTATTTTTTTATTTTTTACAAAGCAGTCCCTAAACTTTCTGCAAGTACCAAATAACACAAAAATTAAAAAAATAACCAAATATACAAGCAACAAGATTTGGCCAAGATGGATTACCACATAAAACAAAAATCCTGAAAAAAATCATATATTTTAGCTTTATTAGACACAAAATAACATCATCATGTAATGCATCCTAAAAAAATAAGCATATAACATGTTTCTTCAACATAGCAAGCAGAAAATATAAAAGAAAATGACATACATATAATCATAAACATGATAAAACTAACATCATATCAACAATAACATCAATACATCAACAATAACATGAATATGTTGTAAAAACAAATTATTATTAAGAAAAAATCAAACACAACTATTAAAATCAAAGAAAATGGATCATGACCATCATGTTTGAAACTTTCAACATGAATCAAAGTTCATTAGATAAAACTTGATTTTGGTTCACCAAAATCAAGAAAAATGAATGGAAGGAACAAAACTTGAAGATTATAGATAGAAAACTACCTCAAGCTTTGAAAAATTTTTTTAGTGTTTTTTCTCTCTTTTTTTGAGCCCGATAAAAAACATCCCTCCAAGCAAAATCCTCCCTTATTTATAAAGGGAAGGATTGGCCAAAGGATCCAAAAAATCCCTTCGCCAAAATTTTCATTCTTTTTTATTTTTATTTTTTTGTTTTTATCTTATTTACATCAAACATTGAGCTGCATTAATTTGATATGAAATTAATAGTCATTCCTAAATATTGTATCATGATTACATTGATAATATCAACTAATGGGTAATTAGAATCCAACTAAATTGGTTTAGGTAAAAATTGGAAGTTAAGTATACTAGTTTTCGTAAAATTAGTGGAAAACAACCAATAATTAAATTAAAATTAAAGCAGTGGTAATAAAATAGAAAATTAATAATTAATAATCATAAACAAAATTTTGAAAATGTAATAATAAGAAAACCAGATTGGAACTCTAGAACTCCCACAATTATATGAGAAAAATCTTTACAAGAAAAATTTATACATAAAAAATTCAAAACTCCAAAAATTAATTGAATTTTCAAAAATTGATTTAATATGAGTTCAATAAAAATATTTGATGAATTTTAAAAGTCATAAACTCAAATAAAATGGGTTAGAATTTTTCAAAACTAATTTTATGACAATTTAATGGGAATATTTAAAGAATTTTTAAGTTCAATATTGAAAAAACTTCTACCAAAAATTTTATAGATAAAGGAAAGCTTGTGTTTTAAAACAAAGAAAATTAAAAATAAAAATAAAAATAACTAAACATTAAAACTTATATAAGATGAGTTAAACACAACATATTATCCAAAATATGAATTATTAAAAATAAAAATTGTGAAATTCTAAAATCCAGAATAAATTTAACTAGAAAAAATTCAAAAATAATTGGCAAAATTAACAACTTGACACTTTGTGGCAAAAAATGCTAATATATATTTTTCTTGAATATTTTGATTTTTTGGAATGCATATTGTCATAAATACTGCACAAGTGTTGGTAAAAATATATGACAGTCAATTTTTTTTTGGTTTTATGAAAAAATATAAAAAAATTCATAAAAATAGAAAATTTAATTGTGATATTATCCGCAAGAATGATTTTCAAAATTTGACAAAGGATATTTAAAAACTAGTTTTTCTTTTAAAAGCCTATCCTTTTTATTCGAGATAATCTTCGAGTGATACTTTTTCTATTACGTGTCAACACAGTGATCTTTATGCGACAGAGTAAGTTACAAAAATGTGTAAACTATCTGGCAAAGGTTGACCACTGTTGAAGCACTAGTTATATTCCCGGTCTCAGATAAATAAGACTACTAGAAAAAAGACTCGGACAAAATTAGATGTCAACAAAGATATCTTTCATAGCCTTTTTCACCTACTTGATATAAGATTGCGTGAAGAGGCTATAGATTTCTTAAAAGCCTTCTTTATCTACCTTACATAGGATCATGTGAATAGGCGATAAATTTTTTCAAAGCGTTCTTCACCTCCCTGACATAGGATCACATGAAGAGGCCATAGATTTTTCAAAGCCTTCTTCACCTACTTGACATAGGATTACATGAAGAGGGAATGAAAACTCTTTGGAATGCTTAGAATATCAACATTGAAAACTTAGTTTAAAATAAAATCTTTTCAAATGCTTTGAATTTCATCATCGAAGACTTAAAACTTTTTGATGCTTTGAATATCATCATCGAAGCTTTGAAGGCTTTTTTCACCTACTTAACATAAGATCGCGTGAAGAGGCGTTAGATTTCTTCAAAGCCTTTATATCCTATTTGGCATAGGATCGTCTGAAGAGGCGATGAAAACTCTTTCGAATGCTTTGAATATCACTATTTAAGCTTTGAAAAATTGTTTTGAATGCTTTGATCAAAGCTTTGAAAACTTTTTTAAATGCTTTGAAAACCACCATCAAAGCTTTGAAAACCTTTTTCTTTTTGAATGCTTTGAATATCACCATCGAAGCTTTGGAAAGTCTTTGGAATGCTTTGAATATGACCATTGAAGTTTTGAAAACTTTTTTGAATGCTTCGAAATCACCATTAGAGCTTTGAAATTTTTTTTGCTTGCTTCGAATATCAAAATCAAAGCTTTGAAAATGTATATAATGATTCCAAATATAATAACATTTTTGTGGAAATCAAATGATGGAAATGCGTAAAAAATGCTTGTGGAATGATGCAAATGTAAGTATCAATGGAAAGTTACATGCATAAGATATGATGCAAATACCAATACCACCTATAATGGTACAGATGATCGTAAAATGATGCTTATATTATTGATGATGCATATGTTTGCAGAAATCATATAAAATATCAGATGAAGCATATAATATTGATATAATATTGATATATGGAAATTGAAACTCTACTTGATATTCTCATGCCCCAAGAAAGGTCATTCTTTTTTTCAATATATTTATAACATCTTGCCCCAATGAATTTAAATCTTTATTTCATCTTTTCTTTTCCATAGGTTAAGTATTTTCCTAGTTTGATGCCCTTTAACCAGGAAGACGCTTGACTTTTTTCATAATGCTTTTTCAAGTTTCTTTTTATTAGAAAAATGCATTTGTTTTAAACATCAAGATTAAAAACATATGATGTTCAAATCTTTTGAATACTAATGATCTTTTGTTTGAAAATTTTTTGAATGGTAATTTGTCTTTTTCAAAATGTGGAAAAGTGTAAAAAAACTTTGGCTGGCTTAAAAATTTTAAGGTGAAAAAACTGTATGCCCTATTTACCTATGCACAGATTAATCAGGTTGTATAAGACATGAATTTCTTTGAAAATCAGACAAATTTGATATTCCTTTAAGTTTCCTAACTTTTAGCACTTCGACAAGTACCAAGACAGGCAATGAAAGGTATAGGAACAAAATGTCAAATTAGAAAGAGGATGGATTTAATTTTCAGAATTAATTCTTTTAACTAAGAAATAGCCATTTAAGGTAGTTAAAGAATTTTTGCGTCCATAAATTTATTCAAAAATAGTTTTTTCATACAAAATTTTGATAATTCCCATAGGTGATACTAGCCGTTTTTCATTGCTTCGCTCTAGATTGCTTATTTCTGGGTTTTCACCCTAAAGCATCATTTTTTTCATTTTTTCTTTCTTTTCTTTTTCTTTATTTTGTCAATTCATTGGCCCTTCATATTCTTGAGGACTCAATAATCATTCAGAAAGATGATTTTTTAAAAGGTTTTTAGGAATGACTCGATAAGTCAAAGAGCTATGCTTGATCGAAATAGACTTTATAGGTATGTAACATTGGCCATGGTTCAAGGTTTAAAAAGAAAAAGAAAAATAAGCCCAAATTAAGTGTTTAAAGGTAATAAAATCAAGGATCATTTCTCTTCAAAAGGAATTGAATCCAATATGTCTTTCAAGATGAACAAATCTTTATTTCTTTATCTTTTTTTATTTTTATGTTTTTTGCTCTTTTTTCTTTTGTTAATTGTATTTTTCTTCATTCTTCATTCTGAGAGAACTTGAAATTTAAACTTTCTTCACTCTTGGGAATTTTCACGATGACAACTAACTTGTTTTTCTTGTAACTTTAGAATGGAATTTGCTAGCTCTAATCTTAAAGCTTTGCTTTACTTGCCCTTTGTGCAAAGAGTGATCGTCGATTAGGGTTTAATGAAAGAATAACTTGTCAATCAAAGGGAACTAGAAAGGGAATAATTTTTGCTTTTGTGAAAGGACAAAAAAAATGGCAATTTATCATTTCAAGCACAACCATTTAAATTAGCGAGCTTTTTGCTAGGAAAATAAGGATGGTTTTCTCTTTCTGAAATTATTCTGAGTACATTAACAACATGATGTTGCACTCAATTTGTCAATTTTCTTCTTCATTTTTCCTTTTTTTCCTTTAAAAAATTCGTATATATGTTCCTTTTTAGTATATCACCAATAAGAAATCAAGTAATGCAAGGATTCACATATGTAAGGAAAATTATGTGCTCGATTTTTCAAAATCTGTAGTGATGAGTGTTAGGCAATATTTAAAGTGATAAAAAATAAGAAAGACTCAAAAAGGTTTTATTAGAAACATGGGATCAATTTTATTTCATATCCTACCTTAAAACATAGGTAATGAGTGACTTCAAAAGAATAGTCACCAAATTTCATGTTTAAAAGAAACTAAAAAAGAAATGGGAATTTTAAGCGTAATCTTGGCACACATCTAATTACGACTAGTAGGTTTCTTAATTTGCAACATGGCCCAGATACAAATCCTGACTAACCCGACTTAAAATGATAGGTGTACCTCTTGCTCCTTTACATATCTTTATATCATTATTTCCTTTTATTTGGGGCATATATCATTATTATTTTATTATTCTTTATTTTTTGTACCTGGGGACTGAGTTGTCGAGATGAATCAGCCATTTAACTTAACTCAAAATAGTCGTTATGAAATAACTAGTTATTTTAGAGTCACCACCAATCTTATTTTAGCTAAGTGAGATTGGTCACCTATCGGAGTTATATTTTAAGGGTTATAAAACCCTCAAAAACAAAACTAGAGGTCCACATTGATACCAGAGATCATGTCGGTTACAATCACAAATAAAGATTAACCTTCTAGTGATGCCTGAAAATTAGTACCTTATTTATCATATGTTAGTTTAAATTTTGATTTTTATTTGGTTTCAATACTTAATATTTAATTATAATTCCCATAAATAATATTTTATTACACAAATTTATTATTCTGAGAAAGTCAAGTTTTATTTTTTTTTAGAAATCAAAATATCTTTCATACTTTCCCGGAGAACCAAGAGAATATGAAAGCTTTTTACTATTCTCTATCATATCTCACTAGAAAACCTATGGAATATAGAAAGTTCTTTAAAAAAAATTAAAAATCCTAACTTTTTATTTAAAAAGGATATCTTTTTGCTAAAATAATCCATAAAATATCCCTCATATATTAGGAGAAATTTTGCATATGTTTTAACTCAGAGACATTGCCTTAATTTTAAAAATATTTGATTTCATTAAAAATATTAACCTTAAGACTAAAAAATGGCCTTAAATGAGAACTTTTTCCTAATATATAATTTCGGCATGAAAGTATCCTAGTATTCATGTAGGAATTAGTTCTAATGCAAAATTATGAAAATGCCTTTAGGTATACCTTCGACATGAAAGTATCTCGATAACCCTTAATGACTTAAAATTGATCTTAGAAGACTAAACCAATCCTAAATATTCACCTTTGGCGCAAAAGTATTTTGATAAAAAATTACCAAAATGCCCCTAGGGTCTACGTTAAACGTAAAAGTATTTTGTACCTTAATGGACCCGAAAATGACCTTAGAAGGCTAAACTAATCCTAAATATTCATTTTTGGTGTAAAGCATCCTAATAAGAAAAAATACCAAAATACCCCTAGGGTTTACCTTCGAAATAAAAGTATCACAGTACCCTAATTGAAACGAAAATGATAAGAAATGGGTGAACCTATCCTAAATATGCACCTTTGGTCTACCTAAGACTTAGCTTTAAAAAAATTACCAAAATACCCTAAGGTATACTTTTAACATGAAAGTATCTAAGTAACCTAGTGGATACTAATGTGATGATGAAATGACGAATCTATCCTAAATAGGAAGATTGGAATTCTAAAATTGTCTTAAAATGCAAAATTATAATTAAGCCCCTAAACTTTTTAAAATTTTATTTTGTATCCTACAGAGAATCGAGAGAATACAAAAAGTTTTAAAAGTTTGTATATCCTTATGGAAGACCATAGGAATGATAAAAATATTTTAAAGTCAAAAAATGATCATTTTATCCCTAAATACTAAAGTTTACTATATAGTCACTAAACTTTTTTAGTTTTACATTTAGGTCCTTACATGGAAAATACAATAAAAATTAATCAAAAACAAGAAAATAAACATGAAAAACACAATAAATATATTTATGAAGATTCAGCCAAAGACCTTTAGCGTTGAAACAAAAATTTGCAATTTTTTGCAAACTAATCCCTAAACTTTTTTAAATTTACAGTTAGGCCACTATATAGAAAAGCACTACAAAACATCACAAAAATCATCAAACTAGGTAAGAATCAACACATAAATCATGGAAAAAATGTACATAAAATTCAGCCAAGTACTTTTTGCCATAAAACATAATTTTTCCATATTTTGCAATTTAGTCCTTATAACTTTCTAAAATTACAAAATGATCTCAAAAGTGTGAAAAATACCAAAACATGTTGCAAACACACAAATCATATTTCCCATGGCTCATGAAGCTCTCATCTAAACCAAAAAATGGCCTACAAAACTTTTACATATTTTGCAATTTAGTCCCTATATTTACTAATATCATAAAATAATCTAAAAGCCATGAAATCAAGACAAAATAAGTAAAAAATCATCATCATAAATTCCAATAAGATTCAGGCAAGGTTGAAATATGAAAAATAAACATGTTTTGATATAAAAAATCATGAAAATAAGCATAAATAATTATTACTAAACTTAAATAAAAATAAAATCATAAAATAAATATACTAATATGCTAATCAATATCTTAACACGAAAGCACCATGAAATGAAAAATATAAACATCAAAATAAATACAAGAAAATCAAGAACAACAAAAATAATATTCTACTAAAAAAAGATTTAACTATAAAAACACAAAATCACAACAAATACAAAAAATTTCTAAGTCATCATATTTATGATTTCAGCATGATGAAATCCATACGCCTTAACATGATTGTGACTCATAAATAAGGATGAAAATGAATCAAAATTAAGAAAACTAAAAGGATTGAATGTTTGTACCTTGACAATACTTGAAAACTGGATATAAATGTGTTTTTTTAGTGTTTTTTCTCTTTTTTTTTTCCAAAAGTCCTTAAACAAAACAATCTTCCCCTACTTATAGGGGAAGGTTTCGGGTAAGGGCTGAAGCAATAGCCTTCTACTGAAAGCCTTGTAGGCTTTTTTCGCTAATTTTTTTATTTAATTTTAATTAATTTTTTTAATTTTATAAATATTACTCTTTTAATTGGTATGATTTAAATTAAACATGATTTAATTTTAATTTATTAATTTTGTCTTCTTATGAGTGATGCTATGCATGACATCATTGATTTTTAGAGAATTTTGTGTGATATTTGTATTAATATGTAAAATTATACCATAAAAATTAATCAAAAAGACTAAATTATAAAAATTAAAAATTATATATTTGAAATAAAAATTTTATATAATTACTTTAATTATTTCTAATAAAAAAATCAATTTTGATGTTAAAAGAACAATTAAAAGTGGCAAACTCATAAAATTTTATGAGAAATACCATTATCGAGAAAAATTATTATCAGTAAAAAATGCAAAAATCATAAAATAAATTAAATTTTTACAAATTCTCTACTAAAAAAATCCAATAGAAAAAATTTATAGAGTAAAAAACTCCGCATTTTGGTAACAAAAAATTCTAAAACTTATAAAATAAACTGATTTTTGAAAAACTGATTTAATGTGAATTAAATAATAATGTTTAGACAATTTTAAAAATCATAAACTTAAAGAAATCATCTTGAAAATTTTTTAGAGTAGAAAATTTTATATTTTGGAAACGAGAAAAACTTTAAAATTCCTAGCAAATAAATGAGTTTTGAAAGACAGATTTAATGGTGGCTAAATGGATATATTTAAAGAATTTTAAAGTTAAAAAAAAATTGATTGAAAATTTTATAGATAAAGGAAAATTTGTATTTTAGAACTAGGAAATTTTCAAAATTACATTGAGACTTATATAATATGAATTAAATACAACAAATTATTCAGTATATTATTTTAAAAAAATGGTAAAGATGAAAATCCAAAATCCAAAATAATTTTACTAGGAAAATTTCATGAGTATGATACTCGCGGTATTATGAAAATTCAAAATAAATTAATGAAATGAGTAACTTGACACGTTGTGATATAAAATGCTGATATGAATTTTTCCTTGAATATTTTTTATTTTTCTGAGTGCATATCAATATAAATACCACGCTACTATCGATAAAAATATATGATGGTAAACTTCCTAAATTTAACAAAAAATTCTTAAAAAAATTCCTAAAAATAAGAAATTTGACCATGATATCATTTGCAAAAATGCATTTTCAAAATTTAACAAGAAAATATTAAAAAATAATTTTTCTATTGAATATTCATCTTGTATCTGAAATTAGAGATCAAAATGGAACTTTTTTCTATCATGTGAACATATGACCATTTAAATATGACTAAAAAAAGACCTGGAAAGGTTTGGTTTATCTGAAAAAGATCATTCCCAATGAAAGTGGCCATTAAGCACTTAATCTTGGATATTCAAGATTGTTGGAAAAAAAAATCCAAATGAAATCAGGTGTCTACAACGGCCCCTCTTTGACCATTGTTGAGAATTATGAATAGGGCAAAAACCTAATAGACATAATTTCATTCGAGTAATTAAGTTGTGCAAAATAAACTAAACTAATAATGAACATAAAACTAAATAGCCAATGGCAAAACTTTAAGTTAAAATGATGACTATGGTGAAACCTAAATGGAAAAGGGTTAATTAGGGTGAAATCATAGAAGTCAATAAATGAAAGGGGTTGACTAGGATGAAACCATACAAGTCAATGAATAAAAGGGTTGATTGGGACAAAACCATACGAGTCAATGAATGAAAGGGGTTAACTAGGACAAAACCATACGAGTCTACAAATGAGAGGGTTGACTAGGATAAAACCATAAAGTCAATGAATAAAGGGGTTAACCATGACAAAACCATAACAAGTCAATAAATGAAGAGGTTAACCGGGATGAAACCTACAAGTTAACCAATAAAAAGGGTTGACCAGGATAAAATTTATATAAGTTAATGAATGAAAGAGGTTAATCAAGATGAAACTATACAAGTCAATGTATGAAAATGATTGATCAAGAAGAAACCATACAAGTCAACTAATAAAAAGGGTTGACCGAGACGAAACCATTCAAGTTGATGTAGGAAAGGCATTAATTGAGATAAAATCATACAAGTCAACAAATGAAAAGGGTTGATCATAACTAAACTAGGCAAGTTAACATATGAAATGGGTTGATAGAGATAAAACCATACAAGTCAATGAATGAAAGGGGTTGACAGGGACAAAACCATAGGGTTGGCCAAGATGAAACCATACAAGTTAACTTTTAAAAAGGGATGACTGAGATGGAACCATACAAGTTAAGGAATGAGAGGATTAATCAGGATAAAACCATACAAGTTAACAAATGAAAAATGGTTAAATAACATTGATATTCGATCAATTTCTAAAGACTGAAGAACTTACTTATTGGTTTTGAAAGAAAAAGTGGAAATGTTGCTCTTCTCTAGCATCACACTTGACTTTCTTATGAATTATTAAATGTAAATGCATGCAGAATACATATGACGAATTCCCATAATTCTTTTATATAACCTATGAATTTGATCATTATTCATTATCTCTAATCCAACCTATTTTAGGTTTTGAAAGCATTTTTAAAAAATATTATGAAAATCACCTTTCTTTCTAGCCAAAAAGTTAGTGCCTGAACCTCAAATTAAAGGTATCTTTAAAAAATGGTCTAGGCAAAATGAACCCGCTCTGATACTCAAGGTCGAAGACATTTTCAAGAAAATGTTATGAATATTATTTTCTTTGGATAAGGGAAGTAGGGCTAATGAAGTTTGGATCTAAAGCTCCTAGTGATTGGGTAAGGCAAATAAGGCTAAAGATGCTTGCAATTGGAGCTCCTTGTGACGAGCTTATTTTTCTCTTATTAAAATGTCCTTTAACCACAACATCAAAATTCTTTTTTCTTTGATGATACTCAATCACATTATCAATTGATTTTAATTTTTCTAGAATGTTTAGGGAATTGAAATAGTAACTAAGCTCCCTATAATGTTTAACCTCAATGTAAAGTAATGTAAAGAAATTTTTTTATTATTTATTTTTAAAATGGTGATCATCATTTATCAAAAATGTATACACATGACAAATGTGTGATGAAGGTATGAATGAAAATGATAAAGGTATGAATAAAAGAGTGACAAAGGTATAAATAAAAAGAATGACAAATGTATGAATAAAGATGTATATTTATATTCCAATAGAAGGAAGGAATATAATATCAGTTTTTTCAGTGTGAACAATGTATGGAACAAAATTAGGTATTTTCAGATGGTTGGAATCTCTCATTCGATTCTTCAAAAGTCTTTCTTGAACAAAACATTGCTCTTTTGTGAATCAACCTCTTGAAGATATTTTTGACTACATTCTACCTTCCTTTCTAACCTTGAGTATGCAACAGACTTTATCTCACACATTATTTTACCGAGCTACCTTTTTCAGGTTTTCAACTCAATGCCTCTCTTTTTAGCATCTTTTAGGCATAATATTTCTTTAAGTTATTAGCATTGTAGGATTGGGTAAAGTGTGCCCATCCATTTCTGCCAGAATTAATGCTCTACTAGAAAATACTTTTTAAATCATAGAGGGTCTTTCTCAGTTTGAAGCCTATTTACTACGTGAATCTTTTTGGCTAGAGAGGATTTTTTTAATACCAACTCCTCTTTATGAAATTATCTTGGGGGTAAGTTTCCTATTATAGGCTCTTATCATTCTTTTATGGTACATCTGCCCATGCTGGATTGCTCACAACCTTTTTTTTCAATAAAGTTCAACTGTTCATAATGATCTTAAACCCATTCAGCTTTCTCTAATTCAGTTTCCATCAACATTTGGAGTGAGGGGATTTCCACCTTAATTGGTAGAACAACTTCTATGCCATATACCAAAAAATAAGGCGTTGCCCTAGAGAGGTCTGAACTGAAGTTCGATAAGCTAAAAAGGCAAAGAGGAGTTTTTCATGCCAATCTTTATAGGTTTCCACCATTTTTGTTATTATCTTCTTGATATTTTTTTTAGCCACTTCCAATGGATTCATTATTGGATGGCACGTCATCGAAATATGATGAGAGATTTTAAGTTGGGTACACACCTCTATCATCAATTTATTATTCAACTTAGAAGCATTATCTATTATGATCCTCTCGGGTATTCCAAATTGGCAAATGATATTAGTCTTTAGGAATCTTATCACCATCGACTTTCTCACATTTGCATAAGAAGCAACTTTAACCTATTTGGTGAAATAATCAATAGCCACCAAAATAAAATGATGACGATTTGAAGTTATAGGAGAAATTAGTCTGATCACATCCATTCCCTATATTAAGAAGAGCCAATTATAATATGCACTAGTGAAAGCGATACATGGATTTTATCTGTATAAACTTGGCACTTATGACATTTTTAGGCATACATGATACAATCACCCTCTATGGTCACCCAAAAGTAGCCTAATCTCATAATTTGTCTTCCCATTATATGCCTATTAGCATGGATTCCACAGATGCCCCCATGCACTTCTTCCAATATCTTTTATGCATCAGAGCATCCATGCATCTTAGTAATGTTTGATCATAATTTTTCTTGTAAAGAACCTTACTATCACCATGTGCCCGCCTTTAAAACTTTGGATAATCCGAAGGGCTTAGCACGCTCAACTTTAAAATGTACGATATTGGTGGTGGTCAAGCCTTTGAGTTATCCCTTGATCAGGATTTGGATTAGGCATAGTAATATGAAGAGGAAAGAGACCGCCAAGTGAATCGCTCATCCAACTAGTCTCAGATAGTCACCACATGGCCTTAAACTTAGAGTCACCACTGATCTTTTTAGGCCAAGTAGGATCGAATGCCTATTGAAAATAATATTTTGAGTTACAAAACTTGAAACATTAATTTCAAGGTCTACAATGTCTACAGATTCGTTGGTTAGGTTTGGGAGTTAGTTATGCATAGAGAAGGATTAACACCTTCATAATGCTCAGAATTGACACCACTAACTCTGTCTTGCTTTGGTTTTAACTTAAACAGTTCTATTCGATCGTTATTTAGATATGATCCCCTTTAATGCATGAACTTTTGTGGAAAATGTAAATCTAAGTTTTAAAAGAAAATTTGAATCACCATTGTTCCTTGGAGCTGTAAGGAATATAGGGATTTTTGGTGAAAGTAAGTTTCAGATTAAAGTTTTGAAAATTTGGATATTTCGTGTCATGTATTGGAGAGATACCCATACGAAATATCGTTTTTCTATTTTTAGAAAATGAATTTTTTTAAAACACAAATGCACAAAGGTCCCTATAAAAAGTCAGTAAAATAAAAAAAATAAAATTGCATAAAAATAAGTGCACAAAAACATAAAAAAAGAGAGGGATGATTGGAATGTATCTCATAATTGTCTTCGATTACTGAAGAATAACCAGGATAACAATTTAGAAATGGGTTTGGATTTTTTGGTAATTTAAAGGATGAAGAGATTTTAATTAAAACAATTTAGGGCATCCGAAAGAGAGAAAATTTTTAGATTTTGAGATAAAAGTAGGGCTAGAATATCCTCTCAGAAAGGTGGGGTTGGAGTTTCCCTAAAGATAAAGTCATGAAAATAATTAATAATAAATAGAAAACTCAAGTTTTTAATGAAAAATGGGCTTCGAGTTTCCTCTAAGAGTAGTGGGGTTAGAATATCCTCAAAGATGAAATTTTTTATGAGTTAAGAAAATAATTAGGAATCTTCAATAAATTCAGGAAAGAAAATTCAAGTTTCTTAGGGGAAAATAGGGTTAAAGTATCCTCAAAGATGCAAACTTTTGATATTTTAAAAGGATTTTTTTTTGTAAAAAAAGATTTTGAAAATAAAAATCCAAAGATTTGTATAAAATATATTTTTGTTTTAAGCCTTGATCCGAGTCTAAAGGGCTTGTGTTGTAGGGAAACCAATCGAATGCATTTCAAGACATTCGAATGTTTCTATAAAGAAGATTCAAAATTTGGGTTAAAAATAAGGGACAACATCGTATCATCTCCTTTCCCGAATTTATTTTGGGTTCATCCAAAGGCTTTAGAGGGTGAATAAGATACCGTTGATGACTCGACAAGGTTAAATGTAAAAATATTCCAAAAATCGTAGAAAATCACTTTTTAGGTGGAATTAATTTTTGAATTTGGGTCTATCTTAACACTAGTAGCGTATGCAAGGGAAAAATGCATAAAACTTTGAAAAATCATTTTGGGCTCATCTGGAATCATTAAATCATGAATGACACCTTTTTGGAAAAGCAATTTTGCAGACTTTCTAGGAAAAATATTCAAAAAGTTCACAAAAGTCATTAGTTGGGCCAAAGCAATCTAAACAGAAAACTATTAGCTAATTTTAGGGGTTTTAGACAATAAAGGTTCAAGAAATCATACCTTCTTCATCTGAAATGATCTGAGGTCATATAAGACACGATTAGAAAGGTATTTTGATGCCTTTTTAGGGAAAAATATCAAAAAAAATCAAAGAATCTATTTTTTGGTCCAAAAATGATTTTCCAAACTTAGACTATAATACTGCTAGAGCAAAATAGGGAGCTATTTGATTTTTTGATTTTCTTAGGGGGTCGAATTCGAGTTATGGATGTCCGAACATCCCTCACATGGGTATTTGACTAACATGTGCATCATGAATTCATTCCATAGTCTTGGAGTGGTTTAGGATGATGAAATAACCCATTGACCAGGCCATCATGAAGGTGGTAAAACTTAAGATCAAGGCTTAGCCCATTTTTTCTACTAAAAAGGGATTTTATTTAAATAAAATAGTATATTTAAACTTATTTTATCATGAATCTAGATTTAAAATGTTTAATGTATCCCTAGATTGGAAGATTAATATGATAAAACCTTAAATCCATGCTAACCTCTATCTATTAGAGGTAACATGCACTTAACTTAGGGATTTCTTTTAAAAATTAGATTTTTAGCTAATAAGCATGCATCTTCATAGGAATGACGTGAACAAAATATAACATGCATAAAGATGAACAGGAACTAAATATACAAATGCATAAAGGTAACATTTTGACATAGAAATGGGTGGCAAAAATGCAAGAAGACAACATATAAGATGTGTGGAAATGAGATAAACATGCTTAAACAGTGGAAAGCATACTGAAGTTGTCAAGATAACATTATTATGACATGAGACTCCTTAAAATGTAGGAAAGTGCATGAACTATTAATGCATGTTGTAAAAAAATTTAAATATGTGTTAAGCATATTAAAATGGGTGAAATATGATAGGAAATACATAAATACAGGATTATTTTGATGACAGAATGAAAGAGTCAAAGTTTGGTCTACCAAGCAACATCAAGGCATCAAAAGAACATCAATATCCTAAGACTACCATAACTAAGGCAATAATAATGCATGAGAGTCTTAGGATGATCATGGTAGCATAAAGGACTCACTCAAATGATGTAAATGATAAAAACAGAAAATGTATGAAACAAGGTAGAGAAAATATACCAAAAAAAGCTTGAACCTTTCCCTCTACTTGGAGTAGTGACTTTAAGCTCTATTTCTTCCCTTTCTTTATTGTTATTAAGCAAGAAAAGGAAGAAAAAAAAACTTTCTCGTATTATTGGTGATGGTGAGGTGTTTTAAAGATGAAAGCTTATGAAAGGTTAAGATTTTAAAGGTTTTCTGGTGGTGGTTTGGGGGAACTACGAGAATAGAAGAAGGTTAATGGTGAAAGAAAATAAACCCATTTTTTTAGAGAGTTTTTGAGGTTAAAAATTGCTGAAGGATTCTTGGATAGGTGGAATTTTTTTGGTAGGGTTCCTCTTCAGCTGAGTCCATGGTTGGCTTATATAGCTATATGACTATGAAGATAAGAAAAATAAAAAAGCAAGGGCATTTTGGGGTTTTGATGCATGAACCTTATGCAAAGATCAGGTATTATGCTCAGCTACCATTCAAACCTATTGGTTTACGTAGCAAAAATAGTGGATTTAGGCTATTTTATACAGCTGAGCATTGGAAAAGTTAAGCCTTACCCTTTGACAAATTGCATAATGTCTTGAAATGTCCCTTAGCATTGGCTATTTAAAACTTAAAATTTTGTTTAAATCCAATCATGAACCCAAAGAAAATGCTTGGTATAAATTTTGATGATTTTTTATGTAAGAAAAATGTTTAAATCAAATTTTGAATCAGTGTGCAATGGTTAAAAAATAGTTTGAACTAGGCAAAAATGATTTTATGTACTGATATAGAACATCGTGCATCGATACACAGGGTAATTTTTACCAATGAGTATCGACATAGAGTTTTTAGGGTTAAAAATTGCTGAAGGATTCTTAGATGGGTAGAAATTTTTTTTGGTAGGGTTCCCTTTTAGCTGAGTCCATGGTTGGCGTATATAACCATGTGGCATATGAAGATAAAAAAATGAAAAGCAAGGGTATTTTAGGGTTTTAGTGCATAAACCTCATGCATAGGTACTGTGCTCAACTGCCATTCAAACCCATTGGTTTGCTTAGCAAAAATAGTGGATTTAGGCTACTTTATGCAGCTAAGCATTGGACAAGTTAAGCCTTACCCTTTGATAAATTGCATAATGTCTTGAAATGTCCCTTGTCATTAACTATTTGGGCCTTAAAATTTTGTTTAAATCCAATCATGAGCCCAAAGAAGATGCTTGGTATGAATTTTGATGATTTTTGGTGTAAGAAACATGTTTAAATCAGATTTTGAATCAGTGGTGCAATGGTTTAAAAATGGTTTGAACTGGGCAAAAATGCCTTTATGTATCGATATAGAACATTGTGTATCGATGCCCAAGGTAATTTTTACCCATGAGTATCGACACAATAAGCATGTATCAATTCCAAAAGTAATAGTTTATTTTCAATCTCAAGACTTAGAGGTATGTATCAATACTTCATGAACTTGTATCAATATTCAAGCTTGTGTATCAATATATTTTGCAAAAAATCATAATTTTATCTACTGCCAAGGTCTATATCGATACAAACATGCTAGGTATCAATACCATACATTAGGTATTGATGCCAAACCTTGTTATATCGATACTACATCTAAAAATTTGAATTTTTGGTGACAGAAAAGCCTCGTATCAATACTTATAGACCAATATAACTTGCACATACTTATGGCTTCCTAAGTTACCTTACCTTAGTCATAAATAGTGGGATATTGATTTATGTACTCATCTGAATGACTCTGATGACACTATGAAAAGTAGCCCTTAATGCCTCTTTTTTATATTTTTTTAATAGGGCCTATAGGCATTTTAGACTTTCCTAATAAAAATTTTCACTTAACGCCATGTTGCCTAATAGTGTCTGGTAACATGGCACTTGAAAGTTATCTCTCATTTATTTTTTTATTTTCTAATTCTATCATCTTTCACTTAAGTCTTGGGATACCAAGAGTTGGCCCGGACAATAAAAGGCATTTATAAATGCCCCTCTTTAGTCGTTGCTAAGTATTAAGATTAGGGCAAAGACAAATAGAGACCATTTTATTCGTGTAGGATGATGGTTATGGGTGCCTGCAGAAAAATAGAGATCTATTTAGTATTATGTCGAAGTAGGCTAAATATATTTGCATGAAAGAATATTTTGATAAGTTTTGTAGCATTTGACCTCTCTCCTAGGTTGTTCCTTAGGTTTAACCCCTGAACAGTTACCAACAGCTTATGTAGGCTTTGAGACATGTAAGCATCCTGGTTTTTTAGGATTGAGGTTGGTTGTTACTTAGGTTTAACCCCCTAAACAAGCACTATTAGCTTGTGTGGGCTTTGACTCAATAAGCGTCCAGCTTTTTATGGACTAAGGTAGGTTAACGTGGTGCAACCAACTTGTATGGGTTTTGACTTAATAGGCATCCAGCTCTTTATGGACTGAGGTAGGTTAATGTGGTGCCACCAGTTTGTATGGGTTTTAACTTGATAGGCATCTAGCATTTTGTGAACTGAGGTAGGTTAACATGGTACCACCAGCTTATGTTGGTTTTGAGGGAGGTAAGCATCCTACTCTTTGAAGACTGAAAGAAAATGAGTTCAGATATCTACTTTGGATGATTTTTAATAAGCTGATAAAGTTAAATATACTTATCTAGGGCCTTTCAAGGTTTTTTTTTTTGAAAACAGGAAAATGTACCTTAGGTTCCTTACTAATTTGACTTTTGTATGTAGGAGCTGGTACCTGAAGGAGGTTACACACTGTATAATGCATGAAGATGCAAATGGATGTCTAAATGATGCAAAAGTGATAATTTTAAAAGCGTAATTTGATGGTTAGTTTTGGCTTTTTTGGTCTCTAATCTTTTTTGAGTTTGATACGGTGGCTTTTTGCCCCGGGGTTTGTCAATCTTGCCCTAGATTTCTAGAGGTTTTGTATGTTAAGGTGAAAATATCCTTGAGAGAGGCTTTGAAATTTTTTAATGAAACTTTTTTAAGAGTGGCTTTTGAAAACATTGAAAACATCCTCAAGAGAGTTTTTTAAAAACGTTCATGAAATATCCTTAAAAGAGGCTTTAAATTTTTTTTATGAAATGTCCTCAAGAGAGGCTATAGAGGTTTGTAATGAAAAATTTTCAAAAAAGGCTTTGGAAAACATTGAAAATATCTTTAGGAGAGGCTTCAAAATTTTGGTTGATGAAAGATGTCCTCTAAAGGGGCTTTGAAAGTTTTTAATGAAACATCTTCAAGAGAGGCTTTGGGAAACTTTGGAAATATCCTTAAAAGAGGCTTCAAAGTTTTTTTTTTAATATCCTCAATAGAGGCTTTGAAGGTCTTTAAAATAATGTCCTCAAGAGAGGCTTTAAAAGTTTTTCAATAAACTGTCTTCAAGAGAGGCTTTGAAAAACATTGGAATTATCCTCAAGAGAGGCTTCAAAAGTTTTACTCAAACATCCATAAGAGAGGCTTTGAAGGTTTTCGAAGTAACATCTTTAAGAGAAGCTTTAGAGTTTTTGAAGTAACATCTTCAAGAAAAGCTTTGAAGGCTTTTGGTTAATACCCTCAAGAAAGGAGATGTGATGCATGCCACGGATGTCATTTTTAGGCATAAATGCCATGTTATGTGAGTAAGTTGATAGTAATGCTTGGCATTAAGATGCCTATAAGCATGAAGTGTTGCACATTCATGTAAAGCAACATGGTGAATGTTCACGAAGACAAACATGCTAAAATTTAAATGTACATGAATGCAAATGCTTATGACATGGGTGCCCCCAAGTGCTACTAGACGTGAGCAAAAATGCACATAAATATGATGCTTAAATGCATAAGCAAGGGTGCACATGAGTGCAATGAAAACGCACATAGGTGCAAATGCTCATAAACTAAGGTGAGCATGTGTTTGAAGGTAGATAAGATTTCACATGAGTGTGAACATAGGCAAGTGAAGGTAGATGTGAGAGCACAAGTATGAGAGTAAGAATGCTTGGTATAAAGAAGAATGCACATGTGTGTCAATGCATGAATGTGGATGCAAGTAAATGCCAATGCTTGTAAATATGGATGCACCTAAATGCAAAATGCTTTTGAATGAGGGTGCATTTATGTGCAATTTTAGGTAAGTGAGAAAGCTTAAGAGTGTTAGTGTTCGTGTATTTACATGAGTGCTGATGCCTGTGAGTGCAAACACTAAGACTAGCCATTATTACTATTAAGCTTAGAGTAAAGTAGATATTGATGAGTGATGGTCGAATGCTTATGCAAACAATGCATAATTTCATAAAAGATGATATGTACGCTTATTAGAGGTGTAGAGGTTGAGACTGCAACTGGCTCTTCTTGAATCTAGCTTAACCTTTCTTGATGGCTCATCTCTTTGATTAAAAAGCATTCTAATCCTAGTTGCCTCGTGATTGGAAAAGCTACTATCTTTTTTGCTTAAAATGTTCATTTAATGAAGACTCAGAGTTAGCATGATATTTAAATCTCTTGAAGACTGCTGATCTATGGTTAGAAGATTTTCTGAATGGCAACTAGGTCTTTTTTAAAAAATTAAAAGGTTGGTGAAACGAATTCCTTGTTTTTCTAGGCTCGAATGGACCAGTCATTATGAATTCCTTAAAAACCAAACAAATTTAAGATTCTTTTAAGCTTCTTACCATTGATACTTTGACCGGCACCAAGACTAGCCATGATGAGTTTAGGATTAAGAGGCTAATCTGGAAAGGTGAAGAATGTAATTTTAAGAGTTGATCCCTTCAAAGATGATACTTTGGAGATGTTCATGGAGTTCTTTGGAATGATGGTTTCCTTATCAAGATCTGTGTAATCCTATGAGTGGCATTAAAAATTCACTATTTTGCTCTAGACTACCCTTTTGGGTTTTCACCCTATAGCCTCAATCTTTTCATTTTTGATTTTTTTTGTTTGATTGCATCATCATTATTATTAAGAAAGCTCAAAATTTATCAAAAAAACAATCTCCTGAAGAATGGGTTCATCAATTCACATGACCATGTTTGATCAAAATGGACTTTTTAAGATTGTAATGTAGGGCAAGTTCATGATTTTGAAGGAAATGGCATAAAGGCCCAAAATATGGCATTTACAGGCATTGAATCAAGGATTATTTCTTTTGTGAAGGCATCCATGTCTTTGTCTCTTGATCCTCTATTCCTTTTTTTTAATTCTACTTTTGCTTTCTCTTTTTTGCTTTTTTTTTTGCTTCTTTGCTTTTTCATTTTTCTTCTCTTTTTCTTCTTTTTCCATCATTGAAGGGAGTCTTAGACTTTGGAAACTTTGTACATTTCCTATTTGCTCCTTGATGTTGAGCATTCTTAGAGTTATAGAGTGGGATATCTTTCCCCTATACTTCTTAAATAGTTTTTTTTACCCCTAATGTGGGAGGTGATCCTTAATTAGGGTTTCAAAAGAATGAATTTATTAGGCTTGAAAGGGTAGCAAAATGGGAAGTTCTTCTAATTTGAGAGAGGATGATGAAAGATGGCCATTTGTCATCTTAAACATGACTATGTGAATCTTAAAGAGCCATTTCTCAGAGAAATTTCTTTTAAAGACATTTTGGATCTTTTAATCACATGACATTGTATCCTATTTTTAATTTTTAATTTCTATTTTATCTTATTATTATTATTTTTTAAGGCATGCCTTAGTTCTTTTTTCTACTCCTTTTTCACTTCACATACTTAGGCATACCATATTTTAGTTTACCACTAATAGGAAATCGCATGATGCTAAGGTTCAAGTTGCAAAGAACATTTTTTGTTTAATCTTTAGGGTCTGCATTGACAAAGGATTAGAGTTCTATGATATCAAAATGATAAGGAAGAATTAGGGACAGGGTCATGAAAGGTCCCAAAAAAGTGCCTTGAAAAAGGTCTTTGGGAAATAGTTTGAAAGGGGAGAATTAAGGACTAAAAGGAGAGAATGAGGGATCAAGAGGTTATGGTGGGGATGCAAGAAATGTTTCAAGAAAGGCTTTTAGAGGTGTCAAAATGAAAAGAGAGAATAAAGGACCAAGATATGAGTTAGTTTGGTGCCATTGCTCCCAAGATGTGATTCAAAAAGCTTTTAGGGTATGGCTTGGTAGCTTTAGGTTTTACTTTGTCTAGCATAAGGTGGGTTTTTTTTAGCTCAATCCCGATATGCGTTAATTTACCACTAATAGGACTTTAAGAGAATATCACGTTAGCTTGGTTCCAAGGGATCTATTAATTCTGAAGGATTGTTCTTATCGCTCTTAGCCTAAGTTAAAGTTTTTCTTTATTTGTTTGATGTTTTGGTGTAGTCATCTGGCATGGTTTAAAACTAACTCCATAAAGTTTTAGGACTTATAATTAGTCACTTTTATGCATGGAAACTTAAAAAAAAGATAAAGAATACAAGCAATCACCAGTATTCTTGAGACTCTTAATATTATGCTTTCGTCATATATGCGATTTAAATTTCTAAAACATGTTAATTTCATGATAAATGTCATTTTAAAAACAAAAGCATTTCACATGAAGCATGCTAAATTGAAATGCCTCTATCATCTTAGGTTCATGTATCTTGTTTCATAGTTGATCAAGATCAGTTACCCCACTTCAATTAATTATTTCTTTTTTATCTTTAAAGCATCACATTCTTCTGTAGAATGACTCATGCACCCTTTATGATATCCGCAAGCAATAATGTCATGTCCTTTCAAGTACGATGGCTCTAAAGGTTTAGAGTAGACTAGAACAACTAATCGATCCTAGATAAGTCAGGAAAGTAAATTGGTGCATGATATTAGGATTGGTTTTATAAGGGTTCTGTCTTGACTGCCCTATTATCTTTTTTGAGCATTCCTTAATCCTTTTGGCTGATGAGTTGGTCTAGTTGAGTTCATAGGCACTAAACTGTGAGTTTGAAGTGATGCCAATGGGTTAAAACTCAAGTATGAATTTGATGCGAGATTACCCCTGAAAGGGTGAACCATTTGGTTTATGGCATATGGATGATGAAAGGTAAAATCCTTTATCAACTACTTGTTAAAGTTTAAGGCCTGGACCTCTTCTCTTTTATCTGTAGGTATTTTTTTTCCTTTAGTGTAAAGGAGCTCCTCTTTTCCAAGTTTTCAACTTTTGATTGTATTCTTGATCATTTCCTTATACATGATCAAATCAGTGAACTTCCTTGTGGAATTCCCTATGAGCTCATCATAAAAATGGACATGTAATGTCTCCATAAAGGACATGGTCATCTTTTTCTTATTTAACGGTGCATGAACTTGTGCTACCTCTTCCCTCCATCTTTGGGCATATTACCTGAAGGTCTCAGTAAATTTTTCTCTATGTTTCTTAAAGATAACCTATCAGGTACCCAATCAGAAATGTGCTTATACTAACCCAAGAAGATTTTAGCAAGATCAACCTATGTTTGGATTTTAGTTCTTTCCAGCTCATTATACCATTAAGCTGTTACTCTGGTCAGACTATTTGGGAAGTAGTGAATTAGAAGTTTCTTATTTTTTTCATACTTGTCCATCTTTTAACAATACATCCAAATATGGGCAGTGGGATCTATGGTCTCATTGTATTTCTCTAACTCCGGTACCTTGAACTTAGGCAAAATAATAAGGTTGGAAACCAAGCCCAGAAATTCGACGTCTATGATTCTGAATTTGTAATTTTTCTCGATTGCACTGAGTCTTTTTTTCTAGCTGTTGATATATGCTTAGGTTTTTTGCACTCTCTAAAGGTTGGACACTTTTAGGTTCCTCTTGCTCCATAAAATCATTTGGATTGAGCAATAATGGATGAACTAAGAAAGGTTTAGTATTTACCCCATAAAATTTGGGATACATAGGTGCTGCAACTGGATTCATGCAGACAATTAGGTGCATTGGTGGAATTGGAATTATGTGAGGTTGTTGCTTCGAACTGCTTCCTCTTAGATGGGTGTAACTCTAGTGCCACAAGTTAAGTGATCTTTGGAATTTGTTGACCATTTTTTGATGTTAGTTATGTTAGCTTGCCTCTTTTCTTTTATGGAAGTTAATCCTATCTTTATCAACATGGTTATCTGGGCTTACAGTTCTTTATTTTTATGACGCATGCACTCTTGATCTTTTTTAAGCATGAGCTTTAATCTTTCAATTCTAGCTGAGTGCTCATCTTCCATGATTAACAGTATTAGTCTTCCTAAAAAGCCTTGATACCTCTCAAGGAGAAATGAAGCTTTTTTAAGAAAAGTTTTGGCACTTATGCAGGCCACCACTCTACACCCTTAGGTTCGTGAATTGGGCATGGAAATATGCATTCATGTATGTAAATGAGTACAATAAGGATGTTAATGTAAGGTATAAACAATGTCATGAGCATGAAAATTTATCATGGAAACTTTCTTTTAGGATTGCAAGTAGTATTAGTAATGGTAGATGGAATGTATGAGATGCACCATGTTTGCCTTAGAACTTATCACAGGCCATCATAGAATGGCCTATAAGGAAGGAGTCCATACAAATGGATGAATTATGCCTCAGAACTTATCAAGGAAATATGACGCTGATGGGGCGAAGATCCTCTGGGCATCATGGTGTTCGTTCATCATTGCCCCATGTCAATCATCTCCACAAGTTTGATGCAAGAAATGATACATGTGACATAAATGTAAAACAATAAGGTAGTACAGAGTTAGAGAATATTGGCAAGAAGAAGAGAAGCAGCAAAAATAAATCATAGAAATTGCCTCAATAGTAGATGGTACGATGCCTAGGAGCAAACATGAAAATTGACAACAAATGGATTGCCTAACAGCATGTCCGAGTTAAAATTGCCTTTAGCAAAGTGACATAATACCTTGCAAGGACAAAACTGCCTAATTAAGTAGTGATATTCATTTGTCGACATCTATGGCAAATATATGTCAAGCCATCATTCGGATAACATGACAGCTTATTTTAGTCAGATATAACTATTTTAAGATGGCATTACAGGTAATTGCATTTGCTTGTCATCACCTACATATTAAAGAGGATTTGCCATGGAGCGTAATGGCATATCCTAAAGAAATGATCATGAAAATAAAAATGACAGACAAGGATCATCACCTATGTAACCATGGTATATAGGAGTAAAGGTAAAAAGTGTTTCCCTAAGTGATCCTATTCTCTGAGTTATTCTAGCAGCAATTTGGTATGGTTTGACATGGCTTAACTTGTAGGGTTCACAATATGGGTTTAAGTTAATGCCCAAATCAGTATTCAAATCACCTCTTCGTTTGGTAAGGATAATTGAGGCACCCTGATCCTTGACCCATCGCAGGTTTGGTGGAACAGGTTTGATCCAGTGGATGTATTTCCTTTGATAAATGTGAAAGGGTATTCACGAGAGATATAGGTAATTTACACCCCAGAAGGTCTTGCCTTACTTATGAGAAGGGTTACTCACAAAGACGGATGGCTCACCTTCTCCTAATAATTAGGGTACTAACCACACGATGGTGTTTGGCAGGAATCCAGTGCAAATGCAAGTGCACGATATGTGTCAAGGAAATAATCAAACCTTTTGTTTTACCCATATTACCATGCGTATTTAAATAAACATTTATTTAGGAATAGTATAGTCCCTAACAATCATAAAACAAAGCCATGGAAAGTAAAAGGTTAGAAGATAAAAATAAAAAGGAATTATAACTAAGTAATATTGAAAGTTAAAAAGCCGAAGACCATGTGAGGCATAACTAGTCATAGGCCTAACTCTCAAAGTAGTCCATAGTGGAGTTGCCAAAATGTCACCATGTATCTGCCTTTAAAACTTTAGACAATCTGAAGGGCTTAGCACGCTGGACTTAAAAATGTATGATATTGGTGGTCAAGCATTTAAGTTATCCTGTGATCGAGATTTGGATTAGGCATAGTAATATGAAGAGAAGAGAGACTATTAGCGAATCATTCATCCAACTAGTATCAGATGGCCACTATGAAGTGGCCATAAACTTTGAGTTGCCACTAATCTTTTCAGGCTAGGCAAGATCGAATGCCTATTGAAAATAATATTCTGAACTACAAAAGTTGAAACATTGATTTCAAGGTCTACAAAGTCTAAAGATTCGTAAGCCATGTTCGAGAGTTGGTTATGCGTGAGGAAGGATTAGCACCTCCATGATGCCCGAAATCGATACTTACTAACTATTTTTGGCTTCGATTTTGACTTAAATAGTTCCATTTGGTTGTTATTTAGATATAATCCCCTTTAATTACTTAAACTTTTATGGAAAATGTAAATCCAGGTTTTGAAAGAAAATTTGAATCACCTATGCACCTCGAAGGTATAGGGAACATAGGGATTTTTGGTAAAAGTAAGTTTCAAATTAAATTTTAGAAAATTTGGATATTTTATATTAAGTACTAGAGAAACACCCACATAAAATATCGCTTTGGTATTTTTAGAAAACAATTTTTTTTAAAACATGAATGCACAAAGATCCCAACCAAAAGGAAAATAATAAAATTCCATAAAAATAAGCACACAAAAACATTAAAAAAAAAGAGGGATGATCGGAATGTATCTTATAATTGTCTTCGATTGCTAAAGAATAAACCGGATGACAATTTAAAGATGGGTTTGGATTAGATGGTAATTTAAGGGATGAAAAAATTTTAATCAAAATAATCTGGGGCATCCAAATGAGAGAAAATTTTTGGATTTTGAGATAAAAGCAGAGTTGGAATATCCTTTCGAAAAGGTTAGATTAGAGTATCCCCAAAAATAAAGTTATGAAAATAGTTAAGAATAAAAAGAAAACTCGAGTTTTCTAATGAAAAACGAGGTTAGAGTATTCCTTTGGAGTAGTGGGATTAGAGTATCCTCAAAGATGAAAACTTTTCATGATTTAAGAAATGATTAGGAATCTTGAATAAATTTAGAAAAAAATATTCAAAGTTTTTTAGCGAAAATGGGGTTGGGGTATCCCCAAAGATGCAAAACTTTTAATGTTAATTTTCTTTTTCTGGAAAAAAGGATTTTGAAAATAGAAAACCAAAGATTTGTATAAAATATATTTTGTCTTATGCCTTGATCTGAGTCTAAAGGGCTTGTGTTGTAAGGAAACCAATCGAATACATTTTGAGACATTTGAATATTTCTATAAAGGAGATTTAGAAATTGGGTTAAAAATAGGGGACAACATCATGTCATCTCCCTTTCTAAATTTATTTTAGGTTCATCAGAAGGCTTTAGGCAGTGAATGAGGTATCGTTCGAAAGAAGAGTCGATAAGGTTAAATGTAAAAATATTCCAAAAATCCTAGAAAATCATTTTTTAGGTGGAATTAATTCTTGAATTTAGGTCTATCTTGACACTGGCAGCATATGCAAGGGAAAAGACGCACTTAAATGATACCTTTCTTGAAGGGGAATTTTGCAAGCTTTCTCAAAAAATATTTAAGAAGTTCAAAAAAATCATTTGATGGGCCAAAATGTCTAAACAAAAAACTATTCACTGATTCTAGGGGTTCTAGGTAGTAAAGGTTCAAAAAATCATATCTCCTTTATCAAGAACGATCTGAGGACACATAAAGCACGTTAAAAAGATACTTTAATGCCCTTCAAGGGAAAAATCAAAAAATAAAGGAAAATAGTTTGTAGTTCAAAATGATTTTCCAAACTTAGACTACAATGTTACCAGAGTAAAACAGAGGACCATTTGACTTTTCAGTTTTTGTAAGGGGTCAAATTCGAGTTATGGACATCCAAAGATCCCCCACATAGGGACCTAACAAACATGGGCATCACTAATTCATTCCACAGTCATGGAGTCATTTAGGATGATGAAACAACTAGTTGACCATGGCATCATAGATATGATAAAACTAAAGATCAAGGCTTAGCATATTGTAAACACTTCATTTTGTCCGGGCCAATCTCTGGCAACCTAAGGCATAATCAAAGAGTGATGAAATCAAAAATAGAAACAAATAAAAAGGGGGACATTTACCAGGTGCCATGTTGCCAGGCACTATTAGGCAACACGGTGCTAGGTAAAAAATTTTTTAGAAGATCTAAAATACCTATGGACTGCTTTAAAGAAAAATGCAAAAATGAGGCATTAAAAGTCATTTTCAGGGTGTCATCAGAGTCATTCAGGTGAGTATGCCAGCCAATTTTCCTCTCTTTGTGACTAAGATAAGACAACTCGAGGAACTTAAAGTATATGCGGGTCATATGGGCACTTAAACACTATCACGAGGCTTTCACGTTACCAAAATTTTGAATATCCATGTGTAGTATCGATACATAAGGGTTTGGTACCAATAATTAAGGTGTGGTATCATACCTAGAATGATTGTATCTATACAAGTCTTTATAGTAGCTAAAGTTATGATTTTTGGCAAAATGTATCGATGCACAAGCATGAGTATCGATACAAGTCTATAGAGTATCGATACAGGGTTCTAAGTCTCAAGACTGGAAATAATTTTTGCTTTTAGTATCGGTACACACCTTTTTGTATCGATACTCACAAGTAAAAATTACCTTGTGTATCGATACAACATGTTTTGTATCGATATAGTAAGGCATTTTATCTTGCTCGGACCATTTTTCAACCTTTGAAAATCTAATTCAAACATGTTTTTAGCACCGAGAAACCGTCATAAAGCATTGCAAACATTGGCTTTGAGCCAATGATCGGATTTAAATAAATTTAGGGCCCAAGCAACCAATGCCAATGGTCACTTTCACAAGAGATATGGTAGTAAAAGGGTAGCAGGCATATTAGCAGCCTTTCTAATTTCTTTCTCAGCATGACAGAGCCAATGAGAAGAAAACTAGCTGAGCATGGTAGCTAGAGATGTTCCCTGGTCTAGAGAAAATTCAAAAATGCCCTTGCCCTGTCTCCTAAAGGCATTAGCTGAGCATTAGATTAAAAAAGAGGTCTCTCAGCCATAACAAAAACTTGCACCCATAAAAAAAACCTTTTAGCTATGACAAAATCCTCCAGTGACTCCAGTCCCAAAAACTCACCAAAAGTACTATTCCATTGCCTTTCACTCATAGCCAACCTCCATTCCTGTAGCTACCCTAAACCCCCACTAGAAAACCTTCAAGAACCTAATTTTTCATGCATTTTGATCCTTAAAAAGCCTCACCATCAACCATACCACCAAAAAGCTACTTCTTTTCATCCTTTTCTTGCTAAATAATAGCAAGGAGAAGGAATAAATTAAGCTTACAGCCACTACTTTGAGAAAAAAGGAAGTTTAAGTTTTTTTAGTATATCCCCTCCAACTTGATCTTTATAGTTTCTGTTTTGTCATTAACATCATCTTAGTAAACCTTTTTTATGCTTTTATGGCCACTTTAGGACTCCCATGCATTGTTGTGGCTTTGGTTGTGGTAGTTTAGGATCTTGATGTTTTTCTTGGTACCTTAATGCTATTTGGTCAACTAAGCATTCTCCTTTGTATTTTCATTACCATAACAACATCTGTCCATGGACTTCTTGCTATGTTCCTTCCATATTCATGTCTTCATCTTATGTTTAAAGTATGCACCTTAACATGTCATAATTATGTTCATGCATTTCCTTGAAGCTTGATAGGTTTAATAAAATAAAAATGCCTTTTTTGGCAAACTCTTTTAAACATGTTCATCCTAAGTATGTTCATGCATATATCTATCATCTCTATGCATTCTTTTCCATGAAAAATGTCATCTTTGCTTATATGTTCTCCATGTTCTACATTATGTTTGTGGCACTTTGCTTGTGTTGAGACGCTTGCTTGAGTGCTAAAAACCTGATATCAAAAAATATCCCTAAGTTAAGCACATGCTATCTCCCACACATGGAGAATAACATGGGCTTAAGATTTTTAAGAAGTTGGTTTTCCAACCTTGGGAGCAAAGCAAGTGGTCAGTTCTAGATCCAAAGAAGAATGAGTATAAGAATATTTATTTTCAAAAAAAAATGAAATAAAGTCTTTTAGTTGAAAAATGTGAATCTTCATCCTTAGTCAGACACCGTCATGGTGGCATGGTCAACGTGTGGTTCCATCGTCCCAAACTACTCTGAGATTGTGGAATGAACTCATGACGCCATGTTAACCCCTCATCTTGGTTACAGATGATTAAACATTCATGGCCCGAGCTCAACTAAAAAAAAAAACAAAAATACCAAACACCTCCCCTATTTTGTTCTGGCAGCATAGTGGCCTGGTCTTGAAAAATTATTGAAGAAATAAAAAATGATTTAGCCAAAATGTGTTGGTATTTTTTCCCTTGAAGGGTTTCAAATTATCTTTTCGAAGATGTCTCATTTACCTTCAGATCATCTCGAATGAAATAGTTACAATTTTTTGAATCTTCGCTATCTGGAACCCCTGGATCTAATGAGTAGTTTACTATTTAGGCTATTTCGGCCTAGCAAACAATATTTTTGAATCCTTTGAATACTTTTCCCATAGATTGCATGAAATTCCCTTTTCAAAAAGGTATTATTCGCATTTTAACAATTCCCGATGAATTCAAAATGATTTTTCAAAATCCATTATACTTTTACCTTGTACATGCTGCCAGTGTCGAGGCAAGTTGAAATTCAAAAATTAATTCTGCCTAGAAAGTGATTTTCGGGGATCTTTTGAATACTTTTACATTAACCCTCATCGAGTTACCTTTTTAACGGTACCTCGTTTACCCCCTGAGACCTCTGGATAAGCTCGAAATAAATTCAAAAAAAAAAATGACATGATGTTGTCCTCTGTTTCTAACCTAAATTTCGAAACACTTTTATTGAGGCGTTTGAACACCTCATGATCTACTCGGCTTATTCCCATAACCTAAGCCTTTTAGACTTGGACCAAGGCTAAATAAAAAAGAAAAATTTTAGTCAAACCTTCAGCTCCTGATTTTTAAAGATTCTCTCTTTTCAAAAGTATGACCAATTCCTTTTAAGGTTAAAGATTTTTATTTTTGGGGATACTCTAACCCCACTTCTCCGAGGGGTACTCCAACCCTGCTTTTACCTCAAAATGACATCAAATTTTCATTTTCAGGGATACTTCAACCCCATTTCTTCGAGAGAATACTCCAACCCCACTTTTACATCAAAATGACATCAAATTCTCATATTTGGGGATACTTCAACCCCACTCTTTTGAGGGGATACTCTAACCCCACTTTTTATATTCTCTCTAGAATCCAAACTTTTCTCCCCCCTCGAGTCATTGAAACCTTTTCTCCTTAAATTTCCTCCCAATCCAACTAAGTCTCTTATTCACCAATAATCGAAGACAACTAGAGATACATTTTGATCGTCCCTCATTTTATGCATTTTGTGTGTTTATTTTTGTGTAGATTTATTCATTGTTTTCTCTCCTATCTTACTAATATGTTTCCTCTTGTAGGGACCTCGAGCATTCATGCTTTAAAAATCATTTTCAAAATAACGAAAATGATAACTCATGTTAGTATCTCTCCAATGCCAGACATGAAATATTTGATTTTTTTAAAAAAAAACCATTCGGAGATCATTTTCATAAAAAATCCCTATGTTTCTCACCTTTCCATGGTGCATAGGTGATAAAATTTTCATGAACTAGCAGGAATTATATTTAAATAATGATAAAAAATGGAACTGAGGAAACTGAGATTCAAGTAAGATATAGTTGGAAGGCATCAATTTTCGAGCATGTGGGGGTGCTAATCCTTCACCACACGTAACCAACTCCCGAACCCAAAACAATAAATCTCTGGTATTACTTTTAATGGACAACTGGTCATGCCTAACTTAAAATGCTCAATGGCGACTCCAAATTTATGGCCACTTCATGGTGGCCATCTAAGACTAGTCGGATAAGCGACTCGCCCGATAGTCTTTTAGTCCATCATGTCAAATATCATCATCATCATATCTTTTAAGTTGAGTGCACTTTGGCCCTTTAGATCATCCAAAGTTCGTAAAGGTTGGGCACGTGGAGCGTCGACAGCTTGCGACTCTGCTGGGGACTAACTTAGAGAGATAGGCCTATGACTAGCTATGTCTTACTTGGTCCTTGGTTTTTTGGTTTCCATAATTATTTAGATATGATTCCCTCTCATTTTTGCCTTCTAGCCTTTTACTTTTTATGCCTTTATTTTGTGATTTTTTAGGGATTGCCTTCTTTGCGAATAAATGTTGATTTGAATAAGTATGGCAATTTGGAGTAAAAAAGTTTGATAGTTTGCCCAACACACACCGTGCACTTTCATTTGCACTAGATTCCTCACCAAACACCATGGTGAGGGTAGGATCCTAATTATTAGGAGGAAGTGAGCCATCCGCCTTCTTGAGTAAACCTCCACATAGGCATGGCAAGACTTTCTGGGATGTAAATTACCTATATCTCTCGTGAGTAACCCTCCATATTTGTATAAGGAAATACATCCACCAGGTTAAACCTGTTTCACCAAACCCGTGATGGGCCTAGGATTGGATTGCCTCGGCTATTCTTATCGGACAGAGGAGCGATTTGGATACCTATTTAGGCATCCACCTAAACTCATATAGTGAGCCCTGCAAGCCAAATCATATCAAACCATACCAAAATACTGATAGAATAACCCAGAGAATAGGGTCACTCCGAGAAACACTTCTTACCTTTACTCCTGTATACCATATTATGCAAGCAATGATAGGTGAACATTATCACTCACATTTGTGATGTTATTTTTATGATCATTTTTTTAGGGTATGCTGTCATGTTCTACAGCTCACCCTTTCTTAGCAAGTGGGTGATAACAATTGAATGTTCACACCTACGATGCTCATAATCTAACCAAAATAAGTCATCATGCTGATGACTTAACATAGATATTGACGAACAAACGTCATTGCTTGTTTGGTCAAGTTAGTCCTTACATGGTATTGTATCACCACATTTAAAGGCAATCTTAGCATAGATATGTTGTTATGCTATCTAATTGTTATGCTTGCCCCTCTGCATCATATCGTCTACTCTTAGGGCAAACTTCTACATGGCATGTCCATTTTGTTGTTTTCATTCTTTTGTGTGCTTATTACTTTGTATGGCTACTAACTTATCATCTTTTTTTATTCCCTTTTGCATACATGCATCATTTTATTATTATTATTGCCATGGGACAATTAGCCAATGATGCAGTGTTACCAAGGGGTGTCTATCATGGAGCAACAGTCTGCCTCAGAGTTGAAATCTTTCGAGGAAGTTTGAGCTTGGCTCGAGCGAAAGCAGCGTGAAGATGAAATGTCCTAAAACTCGGGTATACCTCGACAATGCACGAATAGATCAATATAGGGTGTCATTGGAACGATTGGTAAGATCTAAAAGATGTATGGACCAGTTGGGATAGTACCAAGAGGGAATCATTCATAAAGAGATACAGAGACAATGCCTTTTTACTCCAGGTCCATTTGGATGTTAGATTGCTGCAAACGCTTCCCAATTTTGGAATCTCGTATATCGATGCTTCACCTTCAATCATAAGGATTTGACCCCCACAGCAAGTGAATATACCTTGCTGCTCAACATTGACAGGGCCAAGACTGATAGAATATATTGCAAGCCGTTGACCCCTTTAGCTTTTAAGAAAAGATTGGCCCAGATTCTCAGTGCACCCAAGATGTGGATGGAGGGTCACATCAAGAAGAAAGGAAACGACTAGTGTATTTCATGGGCTAGTTTGAAAGAGGCAACGGCAAATACAATGGACGTTTAGAAAATGCAAGATATATTCGCTTTGGCGATATATGGTCTAGTCATTTTCTTAAAGATGCGAGGTTATGTTAAAGCGGCAGTGGTAGATCTTGTTTCTTGATTATGTTGCAACATTAACCTGGCACCTGGTATTATCACTGAAACCATTTTAGCCTTTGATTTTTACAAGAAAATAGGGATAGGATGTTTCATTCGATGTGCACCTATGCTTCACTTATTGCTTGTTAGCCATTTTTGCTCGGAAGAAAAAAGGAGACCATACAATTTCTTCCTTGACTTTAGTCCTATTTCCAAAGTCCTCGAGGAGGAATGGCTTCACAAAAAGTCCAAGGAACAATGGATCCAAAAATTTCAAAATCTCAATAGGGATAAAGTGACATGGAAGGCTGCTTGGTTCTCACCATAAACCATCATGTATAGATGTGGGGATTACAACTGTGCGCCACTCATTGGGTTTTAGGGAAGTACCAACCATGCACCTATCTTGGTCTTTCAACAATTTTTGTGTTAACAATTTATCCCCTTTGTTCGAGACCTAGAGGCATGCGACCTTGAATATGGCAGGCCAGATTATAAGTCAAAAATTCAGCTAGCCTTTTGGGCTTGAAGACAAACTCATTACATGGAAAGACATTGGAGAGGAAGCAATGTGACCCTAGGATATGATGAATGGAAGATACATCACATCAATGATGCATTGCCTCTGTCCACTGTTGTATCTGTAGATAAAGAATTCCCTTCTGAAATCGAATTGCTTAGATGGAAATTCGAACAAGAAAAGATAACTCTCACTAAAGAAATTTCTTGACTAAAGGAGGATAAGAATCAATTAGAGATGGACTTTTATCTACATGAAGGTGAGGTAAAATAAGCTAATAAGGAGAAGAATCATCTCAAAAAAGATCTTAAGAGTCTAAGGAAAGACTGTATGGCCATCAGTAAAGCAAACAAATCATGACGCCTAGGCAAGTCTTCAATTGAGTGGAGAACAAAAATTGCCACCCTCGAAAAAGAACTACATCAGTGGAAAGAAGCGACTAAAGACAATAAAGAGAAGTTTATCAGAGTCAAACCCTCGTATCAACTTATCAAAGGAGAAATGTATAGTTAGAAGCTCGAGTTTGAGATTTGAGCGAGAATCAAGTTAAGAACGAGAAGTTAATAGTCAAGGTTCAAGGCTTAAAGTAGTCATTGCTAGCTTGCAAAAACTAGGTGGATGAATTAGTATGGGCCCTAGAATGGTAGGAACAAGAATGGCAACAAATAGTTAATCAGGCATGCCAAAATTATCAAACTCATCATCGCCATCAAACTGAACAAATTCAGGCAACTCAGTTGGAGGCTGAATATATAATGGTGCGACTTAATCTCTAGCATGTGGCATCTTACCCACTGGAGCTCATGAACAAGAACTATTGTATTTCTTAGAACATGTGATTAAACAATGTAATCATGCCACACATTTTCGAATGTAATCATATATGTTTAAGATTTTTATTGCTTTAATGAAAGATGCTATTGGTGGAGCTATTTCCTAATCCAATTGTCCCTCTTGCATTTGCACCAATAACATTATTCTTTTCTGCTTTGCATCAATAACATTATTCTTTTTTTGCTTCATGAATTCATATCCATCTTCATGTCATGTTCATGATACATTCTAAAGGTCCAATCCATTAAAAATCTAAAGTGAAGGTGTCGCAAAACATGGAATCTTCAGCTTGCCATCTCTACAACACTCACACCATCGTAAAGCTATAGAGAATGATCATTAGTCCCACATTGAGCGACTAAAACTCATGTATAGGGAATCTCAAGAACAAGCAACTCATAGGAATAAAGAACTTCAATCTCAAATGGCAGAATTGACAAAACTGTTATCTAAAGCTTTAAGGGATAAAGGGCAAACGAGCACCATCGATGCTGGTTAAAAATCGGCCAACCCCAAAAATAATCTGAATAATGGTACTGAGGCCACTAATGTGGATGAAGCAGCTTTGCATGAATAGAATCCCCCAGTAGCAAGAATTCTGTTAACTCAACCATTCATTCATCTCAATCCTGCAGTAGCACCATATTTAGTTCAAGGCTTTTCGCCTACTATACTATTAGTACTAGATCTTAATGAACAAGCAGAACAAGAAAGGGTAAAAAAGTCTTTGGAAAATGATAAAGACTTAAACAAATACGAATCTCTAGAGAAATGTCTTTGAGCTATCGAGGAAAATGATAGATTTGGAATTGTAGACGTGAAGGCTCTAAGGCTAGTCTCTAGTCTCGTCATTTCACATAAATTCAAGGTGCCAAAGTTTGAAAAATATAATGGGACCATAGATCCCACTGCCCACTTTTAAATATATTATCGCAAGATAACCGGGTATAAGGAAAATGAAAAATTGCTAATCCATTACTTCTAGGACAGTTTAACTAGGGCAGCTCTCCGATGGTACATAGGGCTAGACCCTATAAGAATTCAAACGTGGATAGATCTGGTCGTGTATTCCTCAACCAATAGAAGCACATATTTGACTGGGCCCCAGATTGTCTCTTCCTCATGAACATGGAGAATAGGTCTCTGAGAGTTTTAGGTAGTACGCCCAAAGATAAAGGGAGAAGGCAGCTCAAGTTTAGCCTTTTTTAACTAAAAAAAATAACGGTTATGTTCGTTGGCACTTTGAAAGCTTTTTACTACGAGATGTTGGCGGAAAATGCCATGAAGAATTTTGCTAATATGGTCACATCAGGGGAGATGATTGATAATGTCATCAAAAATGGAAAAATATCTATGGGAGAATCATCTGGGTCAATTAAGAAACCAACAAGTAAAGGAAAAGAAAAAGAAGTAAACACTGTTAGTCGCAGCACCGCGAAGTTCCTTCAAAATTCTTGCTCAGCTTAAGGGGTATACATCCCAAATATGTTGTATCTGGGTTTTAGGCCCTACTAGATGACATCAGCAATTCACTCTACTGGGATTCTTCTAACAGTCAACCTTACACCAAATCCAGTTCAAAAGACTCCTCCAAGCATGCAACCTCAAAGCACAAGCAATGTCGAAGCCCTAAGTAATCATCAAGCACCCCGAGAAAGGGACTATTTTGACCCTTTACCATACTTAGATAAAGAGATCTACAATCACCTATTAGCTGACCAATTGGTCACCCTAGTGTTCTTAGACCCAAAATCTCTACCATACCCTAATTGGTATGATAAGAATGCTTATTGTGAACCATGCTAGAGCACAAGGACACTCAATTAAGAACTATAACTCATTTAAGAGAAAAGGTGCAGGGCTTGCTGAAAAGAGGCATATTCAAAATAGAGCAAAGGCTTAGACCAAATGTTAGGGCCAACTCGCTCCCTAATCATGCTTAATCAAGGGTAAATGCCATGATTAATGGGAAAGGCTATTGGATCAAAAGAGATGTTAAAGAGGTCAAGGAGCCAAAGTATAGAGTGTGGCAAGTATTCAGGGAAGCTAGGATAGTGAGCCCAAAAGAGGAATTTGCGGAGTCCTCTTGCTACTATTTTGCTCAAGAGCATGATTTATAGCAATGTCCGTCATTCCTGAAAATGGTCCAAGGAATGATGGACCGATCAGAGATAGAATTCTATGAGAAATTTCATGAACTAACTTATCCATCCATTAACGTCATCAAAAAGGAGAGAATAAATAATAATGGCATCCTGATTTGCCTTTCTTTTATGAGTATAGAGAGGCGGCCAAATGAAAGCTTTAGGCATTATGCCTCTAGGTAGATGGAAAAGGCCACCTAAATTCAACCACTATTGACAAAGAAAGAAATGATCGTCAGGTTCGTTAGCACACTACAGTCACTATACTATGAAAAAGTGGAAAAAAAACCCCTAAAAGGTTTACAGACGTAGTCATATTTTGTGGGATGATGGATGAGGCTTTGAAAAGAAAATCAGGTAAGGGCAAGAGGAAAGGAAAAGTTGAAACAACATGACAGTCGAGGTTTGACAAGGGAGCCTGTTCATCTTAAACCTGTGCAAGCAAAGACCTAGAAAAGTTCATTGTTGAACAAGATTGCAAGATCATGAAAAATCTATAAGAGCTCATAACGCCAATAAGCATAGCGTAGCAAATTCTGGTAAAGGCCAAATGAGTTAATAGGGTTAAGAAGAAAGAGGAAAGAGTTGACAACTTTTACAATTTCCATTGAGTACATGGTCATACCCTTCAGATGTGTAAAGAGTTTTGTGCCATGGTCTAGAGAATAATGAAGGAAAGTAGCATTAAAATTTATGATGAGAACATACTTTGACTATTCAACCCATAGATGCACTTTCATCCGTTAATGCCATAGAAAAGGATGGGGATAATCCCTCTTATGGCATTGGAAGACCACTGATCTTGTATGATAATCGATTGCATCCTTAAGCCACTCTTGCCCCATTTGCACCAAGGATGGTCATTCAACTACCATTTTCAGTCCCCTATGAAGACAATAAGGCTATTCCCTAGAACTATGAGAGTAAAACCTTAATTATTGGGGAATCTAGTCAACTAGCCTCAAATATTGATTTTTTAGGGGTAAACCATTTGACTCAGAGTGGTTAGTGTTATATGCCACCAGCCTTAAAAAATGAAACTCAGAGAAAAGATACTAGCCAGAATCTTCAAATACTTAAGTCTACAACTAAAGGGTCAAATTCAAAAGTTAATAAGGAACCGATAAGTGAGAAAGAAGCAATTGAGTTTCTTAAGTTCATCAAACATAATGAATATAGTATCATGGATCGGTTAAATAAGCAACCTGCCAAAATATTCATGCTGTCACTTTTGTTGAACTCTGAAACTCATAGAAATTAACTTTTGAAAATTTTGAATGAGGCTTGTGTCCCTCTTAATATTTCTATAGGCTAGCTAGATCATCTAGTGAACAATATCATGGCTAAGAACTACATATCTTTTAGCGATAATGAGATTCCACAAGGAGGAAGAGGAAATCATAAAGCCCTTCACATCACCATATACTGCAAAGGGAGCATATTGCCCAAGGTGCTTATCGATAACGAGTCAACTTTGAATGTAATGCCTATGTCATGCCTGAACAAGCTCCTTATTGATGTGTCTCACTTTCGAAACAGTCACACAATCATGTGGGTATTTGATAAAACCTAAAAACGTGTTATGGGGAACATCACTATCCCACTCTAAATAGGCCTATGTACTATGAGGTTAACTTTCATGTGATGGACATTGCTCCATCATATAAGTGCCTTTTGGGAAGGCCATGGATTCATTCTACAGGAGCAATTCCATCGTCCTTACACCAAAAATTGAAGTTTGTAATTGGAAAGAAAGTTGTCAATATTGGTGGAAAAGAAGATGTCATTGTTGCTACCTCGACTGATACCCCATATGTTGAACCTGATGAGGGCAGTCCAGAACCCTTCTTTCAATCATTTGAGTTCATCAATGACATCTATGTTAAGGAGCGATTGCCCACGATTAAACCTAATATGTTAGGAAGCACACAAATGGGCTTGGAACTAACAGTCAGCAAAGGTGCTGGAGCCAAAAAAGGGCTTTGAAGATGCCTCCAAAGAGTTGCTAAAGCTCTAAAGGTGACCCATTGACTGACAAAAGAGGAGTGGGGTTCAAACCTAATGCACAACAAAAAGAAAAGCAAGCCCAAAAGAGTCAGGAGAAAAAAATAGCACGTCTATTGGGATAAGGCATAGGACTTAAACCTATAGCATTTTTGCCATAACATAAGAACTTTCACTCATGTGGAAATGTTAACATTAGCCCGATGGACATCATGCTTGTGTTAAGGAAAACTTTGGGGATCTCTCTATCAATGTAATTGAAGAGCCATCAGTAATGGGCGGAGAGATTAACCTATGCCCTCCAGAGTTTATTCTAAGTGTCTGGACTGAGACAGAAATCCCTATATTGTTCAAAATTCTTTCAAAGTAATGCCATGAACTAAACCCACATACCTTTGCCTAAGAGCATTGTGGGATCCTTTGTATGGGCACCTTTTATTAAGTATTATCAATGAAAATGATGGAACATTCTGTATTTCATTTTTTATGTCCATTTCACCTCCTTCTACATATCTTTTTGCCTATCTTATTCCTTTTCCATATTTTCAGGTACTCAAATGAAGATGACATGAATATTCGCATTGAGACTCAAGAAATTGACTTTGAGCAAGCAATCTGTGCTAGTAAGGTCAAGTCTAAAGAAGATTCTGATGAGGACCCTGTACCCTCAGATCTGCTCAGACTAATTAAACAAGAAGAAAAATAGATTTTACCTCATAAAGAACCCACCAAAACCATAAACCTTGATATAGAAGAAGACAAAGAAAAAATCAAAATTAGAACTTCTATAGAACCATCAACCTAAACTTAATTGATAACCCTCCTCCAAGAGTACCGAGATGTGTTTGCCTAGTCCTACCAGGATATGCCCAGGTTGAACATCGACATCGTAGTCCATAGACTTCCCCTCAAACCTAAGTGTAAACCTGTACAGCAAAAGCTTATGAGGATAAAACGTGAGATACTGCTAAAGATCAAAGAAGAAGTCAAGAAACAATTTGAAGCAAAATTTCTCGAAGTTGCCAGATACCCTGACTGGGTAGCCAATATAGTCCCAGTCCCTGGGAATAATGGTAAGGTGTGAATGTGCGTAGATTATAGAGACTTGAACCGAGATAGTCCAAAATATAACTTTTTTACCCAATATTGACACCTTAGTAGATAACATCACCAAAAATGAACTTTTTTCTTTCATAGATGGATTTTTAGGATACAACCAAATCAAAATGGGGACCAAAGACATGGAAAGGACCACTTTTGTGACCATGTGGGGAACTTTTTTCTACAAAATGATACCTTTCAGGCTCAAAAACATTGGCATAACTTATCAAAGGGTAATGGTGACATTATTTCATGACCTTATGCACAAAGAGATCAAAGTTTATATGGATGACATGATTGCCAAGTCACCTAAAGAGAATGAACATGTACCCTACTTGCGGAAGCTCTTCAAATGCCTTTGAAAATATCAGCTAAAGTTAAACCCTACTAATGCACATTTGGTGTCACATCTGGCAAGTTATTAGACTTCATTATGAGTGAAAAAGGAATAGAAGTGGACCATGACAAGGTCAGGGCTATTTAAAAGCTTTCACTACCTTAAACCCCAAAAGAAATAAAAAGCTTTTGAGAAAGATTAAACTATATAGCCTGATTTATATCTCAGTTGACCGACAAACATGACCTAATCTTTCAGATACTTCATAAATAAAATCCTAGAGAATGGAAAGGAGAATGTCCATAAGCCTTCGATAAAGTAAAGCAATATCTTTCAAGCCCTCTAGTGCTTATGCTTCTAACCCCAAGCAAACCTTTAATTTTATATTTATCAATTTTTGATAGTTCGATGGGTTGTGTATTAGGCCAGCATGATGATTTAGGAAAAAAGGAACAGGCTATCTACTATTTAAGCAAGAAGTTCATAGAATGTGAAAATAACTACTCGATAGTAGAAAAGCTATGTTGCACTCTAGTCTGGATAGCTGAAGGTTAAGACAATATATGTTATACCATACCATATGGTTGATCGCCAAACTCGATCCCATCAAATATTTATGTGAAACCCTTGCATTGTCAGGGAGATTGGCTAGGTGGCAAGTTCTGCTTTCTAAATACAATATTGTATATATGAATCAAAGGGTCATCAAGGGTAGCACAATCGCAGACTTCTTGGCTAGTCGAGCAACAGATGATCATCAACCTTTAAACTTCAAGTTCCTTAACGAAGACTTGATGTCCATATCTGAGGTAGAGAACACTGTCGAATGTGGGTCATCATGGAAAATGTACTCTGATGGAGCCTCAAATACACTAAGGCATGGAATTAGAGCAATTCTCATCGCCTGAGAGAAATCACTACCCTTTCATAGCAAAATTGAACTTTGATTGCACCAATAACATAGCTGAGTACGAGGCCTACATCATGGGATTCCAAGCAACCATTGAAAGGGGTATTGAAACACTACAAGTGTTTAGAGATTCAGGCCTCATCATTTACCACTGAAAGGATAATGGCAAACATGCGATCACAAATTGATCTATTATAGGAATCTAATATCAGAGTTCAAGAAAGAGTTTGATGATGTCAACTTTCAACATTTACCTCGAGAAGAAAACTAAGTCACTGATGCCTTGGCCATTTTGTCATCCATGTTCAAAGTTAATCGAGAATCGAACATTGCTTCTAATCAAATGAGTATCTGCACAACCTTGGCACATTGTTAGAATGTTAAAAAAGAGAAGGACTATCTACCTTGGTATCATGACATCCTTTAGTACATCAAGGATTAATGGTACCCAAAAAATGCCAATGAAACAGATAAAAAACCATCAGATGATTAGCTGCAAACTTTATTTTGGATGGTAAGATTCTATGCAAAAAAGGTTAGGATTAGGCGTTACTCTAACATGTGGATATCTTCGAAGCCAAAGAATACTTTAAAAAGTTCACGAAAGGATATATGGTATGCATGCTAATGGACACCGAATGGCCAAACAAGTCATGCGATCATGCAACTATTGGTTGACTCTTAAAAAGGATTGCATTGACTATGCTAAAAAATGTCATAAATGCCAAATCTACGCTGACAAGATCCATGTCCCACTAACACCTCTACATGTCATGATAGCTCCATGGCCTTTTTCTATGTGGGGCATGGACATGATTGGACCGATTACCCCTAAGGCTTCTAATGAACATCGCTTTATTTTAGTCGCAATCGATTATTTCACCAAGTAGGTAGAGTCAACTTCTTATGCCAATGTCACTAGATCGGTGGTATGCAAATTTATGAAATGAGATATCATCTATAGATATGATCTTCCTAAACAAATCATTACTGATAATGCACCCAGCCTCAAAAACAAAATATTACAAGCAGTTTACTCGTAGTTCAAAATTTAACATCGAAACTCTACCCCATGTCATCCAAAGATGAATAGGGCAATGGAAGCAGCTGACAAGAACATTAAAAAAATAGTTGAAAAGATGGCTAAGATGTACAAAGACTAGCATGAAAAGTTGTCTTTCACTTTGCATGCTATCACACAGCCATACAAACTTTCATTGGTGCCACCCAATTTTCCTTGGTCTATGGCATGGAGGCTGTCTTACCTATCAAGGTTGAAATTTCTTCACTTAGGGTCTTAATGGAATCCTAACTTGAAGAGGTTGAATGGGTTAAGAGCCAATATGAGCAACTTAATCTCTTTGAAAAAAAAAATAGAAGCCATTTGTTATGGGCAAATCTATTAAAAGTGCATGATGAGAGCCTATGACAAAAAGGTCCATCCTCGCCAGTTCAGAGAAGGTGACTTAGTGCTTAAGCAAATTCTCCCAATCCATAAAGATGCTCTAGAAAAATAGACCTTAAATTGATAAGGACCATACATAGTGAAGAATGTATTCTCTAGAGGAGCCTTAATCTTAACCAAAATGGATGGCAATGACCTGCCCAATCCTGTGAACTTTGACTCCGTAAAAAAATACTATGCCTGAAAGGACTTTAGGATGAAAACTCGAAAGGGCATGCTATTAGTCTTTTGCCCACCATTCTCTAAGAAAAATGAAAACAAAAAGAGAGAGAAAAAAAAAAGAGAAAACCAACTTAAGTCAAAAACTTGAGAGGGCGGCTTAAGTAACCAAACCTATTCAAACTGAGTTAAGCCCAAACCATCATCAACCTAAAACCAATCTTTCCCATATTCATAACTCTGACCAAGAGACCAAATCATAACCTAATCCATCTATTTTATGCTGACCAAACCTCATCCATACCTACACTTGGAAAATAAAAACTACCTAACTTTGAAGCCTCTATCCCACCATGGGGCAATCTGAGGAATCTTCTTATGATTTAACCAACACCACAAGGATCATTTGCTCGAGAGAAAGTCTCCTAAATCGCTCAGTGGAAAATTTATGCTATTAGCATCAAAGCTAATTGATCGAAAATACTTTTTTTTGGCTCTTTTGTATTTTAAAATTTTTCAATCGTATGAGTTTGTCACAACTTGTACCTTCTTTCCATGAATAAGAATACAATTGTTTGATTTTTCATAAAACCTTTTCGTAACCCTGTATTTCATGTTGTATCATGTTTATCATTTAATTGTTAATGCTTGATAAATGCGTAAAACTGATAATAGGATTTCATAGCATTGCTTGGACATATTGAACTTTGCAAGAATTTTTGTTAGGTTTAAAGGCTAAAAATGAACTTTAGGCATATGGTTGAGCCCATCTTCTTTTGTCTTGTATCTTGAGAAGTGTTCAAACATTAACCCTAGAAAAGCTTATCATAAAGAAAAGAGGCTAAAATCTTACTTCGATTAGCACCCAAACAACTGGGGTTTAACATATTTGAAAAGTTAAAAAGGCTCTTTAGAGTTAAAATTGGCAAAAAAGCACCACTCATACTTGCTAACGGACTCTTTAAAGTTAGAGCCTTCCAACATGAATCATTCGATTTCATAATCCTTTTATTACCATTATAGGTCATCGGGATAATAAACCACCTTATCAGATATAAGAAAAATCCAAAATGGATGGATTATGCCTTTGAAAATATCAACTCTCGCATCATTTAAACATGCGCGTGCATTTTCATACATTCTACAAGATTTAACATCTTTTAGGTACCAATCCCTATATACAGGAGGCAAATCAGTAAAGAGCACAAAATGTGATTTCTATTTCCAAAAACCTCGAGAAATCTTAGTAAGTACCTTCGACATCACAAGCTTATTGAAAATCATCCAAGAAAGTTAGCTAATCTCAACATGTTTTCTTTTCTTTGTCCTCAAAAAGCAGGACATTTTCTTTTCATTGTCTTCAAAGAGCAAGACCTTTTCTTTCTTTGTCCTCAAAAAATAGATATTTTCTTTCTTTGTCCTCAAAGAGTAGGACTTTTTCTTTCATTTTAGTCCTTAAAGAGCAAGATGCCTTTTCTTTTTCTTTTAAGCCCACACAAGCTAGTGGCACTTTTTTTCATTTTTATCCTCAAAGAATAAGATGTTTTCTTTTCCTTGTCCTCAAACAATAGGACTTTTTTCTGTCCTTATCCTCAAAAAGTAGGACATTTTTTTTTTTTATCCTTAAAGAGTAGGACCTTTTCGTTCTGTCATTAAAGAGCAGGACATTTTCTTTTCTTTGTCCTTAAAGAGCAAGACATTTTTTTCTTATCATAAAAGAGTAGGATGTTTTCTTTTTTTTGTCCTCAAAGAGCATGATGTTTTTTCTTTGTCCTCGAAAAGCGAAAATTTTTTTTCTTTGTCCTTAAAAAGCAGGATGCTTTCTTTGTCCTCAAAGAGTAGGATGTTTTCCTTTCTTATCATCAA
>JBBYHL010000016.1:20971836-21020466 GCA_038381835.1 Adansonia madagascariensis | reverse complement strand
TTTTTTTCTTTGTCCTTAAAAAGCAGGATGCTTTCTTTGTCCTCAAAGAGTAGGATGTTTTCCTTTCTTATCATCAAAGAGCATGACCTTTTCTTTCATTTTAGTCCTCAAAGAGTAAGATGCCTTTTCGTTTTCTTTTAAGCCTACACAAGCTGGTAGTACCCCTTTCATTTTAGACTTCAAAGAATAGGATGCCTTTTCTATTTCTTTTAAGCCCACATGAGCTGGTGGCACTTCTTTTCTTTTAGTCCTTAAAGAGCAGGACACCTTTTCTTTCCCACCCAAGAAAAACCTAGTAAGAAGGTACACTGCTCGAATAAAATGGTGTCTATTTGTCCTTACTCTATTCTTGATACTCAGCAACAGCCAAAGAGAGGCAATTGTAAACACCTCATTTTGTCCTGGCCAATCTCTAGCAACCTAAGGCATAATAAAAGAGTGATGAAATAAAAATAAAAAAAATAAAAAGGGGGACACTTACCAGGTGCCATGTTGCTAGGCACTATTAGGCTACATGGCACTAGGTGAAAAATGTTTGGAAGATCTAAAATACCTATGGATCGCTTTAAAGAAAAACACAAAAATGAGGCATCAAAGGTCATTTTCAGGGTGTCATCAGAGTCATTCAGATGAGTACGCAAGCCAATTTTCCTCTTTTTATGACCAAGATAAGATAATTCAAGGAACCTAAGGTATTATGGGTCATATGGGCACTTAAACACTGTCACGAGGCTTTCACGTTACCAAAATTTTGAATTTCCATGTGTAGTACTGATATATAAGAGTTTGGTACTAATATCTAAGGTGTGGTATCAATACAAGTCTTAGTAGTAGCTAAAGTTGTGATTTTTGATGAAATGTATCGATACACAAGCATGAGTATCGATACAAGTCCATGGAGTATCGATACAGGGTTCTAAGTCTGAAGACTAGAAACAATTTTTGCTTTTAGTATCGATACACACCTCTATGCATCAATACTCAAGAGTAAAAATTACCTTGTGCATCAATACAACATGTTTTGTATCGATACAGTACGGCATTTTGCATTACTCAGACCATTTTTCAACCTTTGAAAATCTGAGTCGAATATATTTTTAGCACCAAGAAACTGTCATAAAGCATTGCAAACCTTGGCTTTAGGCCAATAACCAGATTTAAACAAGTTTAGGGCCCAAGCAACCAATGCCAAAGATCAGTTTCATAAGAGATATGGTGGTAAGAGAGTGGTAGGCATATCAGCAATTGGGAGGCTATTACAGCCTTTTTGATTTCCTTCTCAGCATGATAGAGCCAATGATAAGAAAACCAGCTAACCATGGTAGCTGGAGATGTTCCTTGGTCTAGAAGAGAAAATTAAAAAATGCCCTTGCCTTGTCTCTTAAAGGCATTAACTGAGCATTAGATTATAAAAGAGGTCTCTCAGCCATAAAAAAAACTCATAGCCATAAAAAAAAAACCTTTCAGCTACCATAAAATCCTCCAGCAACTTTAATTCCAAAAACTTACCAAAAGCACTATTCCATAGCCTTTCACTCATGACTAACCTCCATTCTCGTAGTTACCCTAAACCACCACTAGAAAACCTTCAAAAACCCAACCTTCCACACATTTTAATCCTTAAAAACCCTTACCATCAACCATAACACCAAAAAGCTACATTTTTTTATCCTTTCTTGCTAAATAATAATAAGAAGAAGGAAGAAATTATTCCTACAACCACAACTTAAAAAAAAAGGGAAGTTTAAGTTTTTTTTAGTATATCCCCTCTATCATGATCTTTGTAGTTTTTATTTTGTCATTAACTTCATCTTAGTAAACTTTTTTTATGCTTTTATGGCCATCTTAGGACTCCCATGCATTATTGTGGCTTTGGTTATGGTAGTTTAGGACCTTGATGATTTTCTTGGTACTTTCATGTTGTTTGGTCAAATAAGCATGCTCATTTGCATTTTCATCACCATAACAACCTCTGTCCATGGACTTCTTATCATGTTCCTTATATATTCACATCTTCATGTCATGTTTAAAGTATGATCTTAACATGTCATAATTATGCTCATGCATTTCTTGGCAGCTTGATAGGTTCCATGAAATAAAAATGCCTTTTTTGGCAAACTTTTTTTAAACATGTTCATCCTAAGTATGTTCATGCATCTATCTATCATCTTCATGCATTCTTTTCTATGAAAAATATCATCTTTGCTTATGCATATATGTTCTGCATGTTTTACATTATTTTGTGGCACTTTACTTGTATTAAGACGTTTGCTTGAGTGCTAGAAAACTTGATTTCAAAAAATATCCCTAAGTTAAGCACATGCTATCTCCCACACATAGAGAATAACATGGGCTTAAGATTTTTATAAAGTTGGTTTTCCAACCTTGGGGGCAAAGCAAGTATTTAGTTCTGGATCCAAGGAAGAATGAGTATAAGACTGGTTTTCAAAAAAAATGAAATGAAGTCTTTTAGTTGAAAATTTTAAATCCTTGGTCCTTAGCCAAACACCCTCATGGTGGCATGGTTAACGAGTTGTTCTATCACCCCAAACTACTTTAGGATTATGGAATGAACTCATGATGCCCATGTCAATCCCTTATCTTGGTTACAAATGTTTGAACATTTATGGCCCAAGCTCAACTAAAAAAAAAACCAAAAATACCGAACACCTTCCCTATTTTGTTCTCGCAGCACAGTGGCCTAATCTTGAAAAATTATTAAAAAAATCAATAAAGATTTATTCAAAATATGTTGGTTTTTTTTCCCTTGAAAGGTTTCAAATTACCTTTCCAAAGATGTCTCATTTACCTTTTGGATCATCTCGGATGAAATATTTACTATTTTTGCCTTTTCACTATCTGGAACACCTGGATCGAGTGAGCAGTTTACTATTTAGGTTGTTTAGGCCTAGCAAACAACATTTTTGAATCCCATGAATATTTTTCCCATAGAGTTAATGAAATTCCCTTTTTAAAAGGCTATTATTTGAATTTTAGCAATTTTAAATGAATTCAAAATGATTTTTCAAATCCATCATACCTTTACCCTGTACATGCTACCAGTGTCGAGGCAAGTTGAATTCAAAAATTAATTCCACCTAGAAAATGATTTTCTAGGATTTTTAGAATATTTTTATATTAATCCTCATCAAGTTACCTTCCGAACGGTACCTTGTTTACCCCCTAGGACCTCCAAATAAGCTCAAAATAAATTCAAAAAGAGAAATGACACGATGTTATCCTCTGTTTCTAACCTAATTTTTAAAACACTTTTATTGAGGTGTTCAAACACCTCATGATCTGCTTGGCTCATTCTTGTAACCTATGCCCTTTAGGCTTAGACCAAGGTTAAATAAAAAGAGGAACATTTTAGGCAAACCTTTGGATCCTAATTTTTAAAGATTCCCTCTTTTTAAAAATATGACCTATTCCTTTTAACGTCGAAGATTTTCATTTTTGTGGGTACTCTAACCCCACTTCTCTGAGGGGATACTTCAACCCACTTTTACCTCAAAATGACATCAAATTTTCATTTTCGGGGATACTTCAACCCTACTTCTTCGAAGGGATACTCCAACCTTACTTTTACCTCAAAATGACATCAAATTTTTATTTTTAGCATACTCTAACCCCACTCTTCTGAGGATACACTCCAACCTTGCTCTTTATATTCTCCTTAAAATCCAAACTTTTCTCCCCCCTCGAGTCATTGAAACCTTTTTCTCTTCAAATTTCCACCCAATTCAACTGTCATCTCTATTATTCACCAATAATCAAAGACAATTATGAGATACATTTCAATTATCCTTCATTTTATGCATTTTGTATGTTTATTTTTTGTATGGATTTATTTATTATTTTTTTTCCTATCTTACTAATACATTTCCTCTTGTAGAGACCTCGAGCATTCATGCTTTAAAAATCATTTTCAAAATCATAAAAATGATATCTTGTGTCGGTAGCTCTCCAGTGCCAGATATGAAATATTTGATTTTTTTTTAAAAAAAGCCATCCAGAGATTATTTTCATAAAAAATCCCTATGTTTCTCACCTCTTTAAGGCGCATAAGTGATAAAATTTTTATTAAGACTCAGGCTTATATCTTTACAAAATTTCATGTATTAGAGGGAATTATATTTAAATAATGATAAAAATGGAACTGAGAAAACTGAGATTCAAGTAAGATATAGTTAGAAGGTATGGATTATCGAGTGTCATAGGGGTGCTAATCCTTCCGCACGCATAACCAACTCTCGAACCCAAAACAATGAATCTCTGGTATTACTTTCAATAGGCATCCAGTCATGCCTAACTTAAAATGATCGATGGCGACTCCAAGTTTATGGCCACTTCGCGGTGGCCATCTAAGACTAGTCGGATGAGCGACTCACCTGATAGTCTTTTACTCCTTTATGTCAAATATTGTCATCATCATATCTTTCAAGTCGAGCATGCTTTAGCCCTTCAGATTATTCGAAGTTCGTAAAGGTCGGGCACATAGAATGTCGACACATATATTTTCCACCAAAAAAGGATTTTGTTTAAAAAAAATTAGTATAGTTGAACTCATTTTATGATGAATCCAGATCTAAAATGTTTAATGTATCCCCAAGATCAAAAAACTGATATGATAAAACATTAAATCCATGCTAACCTCCATCTGTTAGAGGTAGCATGCACTTAACTTGGGGATTTGTTTTAAAAATTAGATTTTGAGCTAATAAGCATGCATCTTGATAGGAATGACATGAACAAAACATAACATGCACAAAGATGAAGATAAACTAAACATGCAAACACATAAAAGTAACATTTTGACATAGAAGTAGGTGGCAAAAATGCAGGAAGATAACAAATAAGATGCATTGAAATGGGATGAACATGCTTAAGCAGAGGAAAGCATACTGAAGTTGTCAAGACAACATTTTTATGACATGAGACTCCTTAAAATACAAGGAAATGCATGAACATACTTAATGCATGTTATGAAAACATTTAAATATGTGTTAAGCATATGAAGATGGGTGACATTTGAAATGAAATGCCTGAATAAGGGACTGTTTTGATGATGGAATGAAAGAATATAAGTTTGGCCTACCAAGCAACATCAAGGCATCAAAAGAACATAAATATACTAAGACTACCATAACCAAGGCAACAATAATGCATAGGAGTTCTTAGGATGGTCATGGTAACATAAAGGGCTAAAATGATGTAGATGATGAAAACAAAAAAAATGTATGGAATAAGGTAGAGAAAATATACCAAAAAAATGCTTAAACTTTTCCCTCTACTTGGAGTAGTGACTTTAAGCTCTATTCCGTCCCTCTCTTTGCTATTATTTAATAAGAAAAGGATGAAAGGAAGAAACTTTCTCATATTATTATTGATGGTGAGCTGTTTTAAGGATAAAAATGTGTGAAAGGTTGAGTTTTTGGAGGTCTTTTGGTGATGGTTTAGGGGAACTACAGGAATGGAAGAAGGTTAAGGGTGAAAGGTAATGAAACCATGTTTTTGGGAGAGTTTTTAGGGCTAAAAATTGCTAGAGGATTCTTAGGTGGCTGGAAGATTTTTTTTTTGCTAGAGGGTTCCCCTTTAGCTGAGTTTAAGGTTGGCTTATATAGCCATGTGAGTATGAAAATAAAAAAATGAAAAAAGAAGGGCATTTTAGGGTTTTGGTGCATGTACCTAATGCAAAAATCAAGAACTATGCTCGCTGCCATATTTAGTATTCAGAGTTTGCATCAATTTGGTACCGCTCTCATGGCCCGCACCAAAATAGTGCTTTGCCCCTAGATGTCCAGTTAACTGCTATGCCTCAACGTATTTCAGGGAGAACCAGCTAGCTTTGGGTTCGAGTGGTATTTCACCCCTAACCATAACTCATCCACTGATTCTTCAACATCAGTCGGTTTGGACCTTTACTTAGTCTCACCCAAGCTTCATCCTGGTCATGGATAGATCACCCAAGACCATTATAGTTACGACCGCTGTTCACTGGGGCTTTGATCGTTGGCTCCCATGTCATCAGGTCACCAACTTCCTTGACCTTCCAGCACTAGGCAAGCGTTAGCCCTCATACATGGTCTTACGACTTTATGAAGACCTGTGTTTTTGGTAAACAGTCACCTGGGCCTGGTCACTATGACTCCCATTGTGAGGAGTCTCCCCTTCTCCCGAAGTTACAGGGCTATTTTGCTGAGTTCCTTAGAGAGAGTTATCTCGCGCCCTTAGGTATTCTCTACTTACCCACCTGTGTCAGTTTTGGGTACAAGTACCCTTTTGTTGAAGGTCGTTTGAGCTTTTCCTGGGAGTATAGCATGGGTTACTTTAGCGTCGTAGCACCTGGTACTCGAACATTGGCTTGGGGCATTATCTCTACCCCTTCTTACCCTGAAAAAGCATTGCAAACCCATTGGTTTGCTCAGCAGAAAATAGTGGATCTAGGCTATTTTATGCAGCTGAGCATTAGAAGCTCAGCCTTACCTTTTGACAAATTGCATAATATCATAAAATGTCCCTTGTCATTAGCTATTTGGGCCTTAAAATTTTGTTTAAATCCAATCATGAGCCCAAAGTTGATGCCTGGTATAAATTTTGATGATCTTTGGTGCAAGAAACATGTTTAAATCAAATTTTGGATCAGTGGTGCAATGGCTGAAAAATGGTTCAAACTGGACAAAAATACCTTTGTATATCAATACCGAACATTGTATATCGATAAACAAGGCAATTTTACCCATGAGTATCGATACAATGAAGCATGTATTGATACCAACAGTAAAATTTTTTTTTTAGTCTCAAGATTTAGAGGTATGTATCGGTACTTCATGAACTTTTATCGATACTTAAGCTTATGTATCAATACATCTTGTCAAAAAATCATAACTTTCACTACTGCCAATGTTTTTATTGATACAAACATGGTAGGTATCAATACTATACCTTAGGTATTGATACCAACCCCATTTGTATTGATACTACATGTGAAAATTTAAATTTTTGGTGACACAAAAGCCTCGTATCAATACTTATGCACTAATATAACTTTAACGTACTTGTGGCTTCCCAAGTTACCTTACTTGGTCACAAACAGTGGGAAATTGATTCGTGTACTCATCTGAATAACTCTGGTGACACCATGAAAAGTGGCCCTTGATGCCTCACTTTTACATTTTCTTTAGTATGGCCCATAAAAGTTTTAGACCTTCTTAAAAAAATTTTGCCTGACTCCGTGTCGCCTAATAGTGCTTGGCAACATGGCACCCAACAGTTGTCCCCTGTTTATTTTTTTCATTTTCTGATTCTATCATATTTCACTTAAGTTTTAGGACACCAAGAGTTGGCTCAGACAAAATGAGGTGTCTATATTCACCATCAAGGATGAACCTCATTGCTAACCTTTTTAATTTCTTTTCATCATTTTCATAGGCATTATCTGGGTATTCTCGATCTTTGAGGTATCTTTTTCTATCATAATACCATGCATGGCCATCAAGTTTAGCTTCAACTTTATGACAAGCTACAAGAGACTTATACAAGCTCATCTGGATTGATATTACTTTTTTCTCATTCACCTTAAACATTGAGGCTAGGGTAGCGAGAGTATCTACCATTTGATTCTTATCTCGAGGCAAATGAATAATATCGACCTTCTTGAACTCTTGTAATAGTTTAAGAATTAATTTTTTTTATTATGCCAACCTTGAACCTTGAGTTCACCATTCCCCACGTAGCTAATAAATCACCAAAGCTGAATCCCTATAGACCTTTAACATTTGAGCATTCCTCTCAATGGTTCCGTGAAGTCCCATAACACATGCCTTATATTCTGCTACATTATTTGCACAATTAAAGTTTAACTTGGTTATGAAAAGGTAATAATCTTTTTATGGAGATATCATAATTACCTTAATTCTATGTCCCAAAGTGTTTAAGGCCCTCAAAATACATCTTCTATGTTAATTCTTCTAATACTCTTCTTTCTCTTTAGCAAAAATATTCATCAAATCAGGAAAATCAAAATCTAAAGGTTGATAATCATCAAGGGCCTAACTCTCCAAGCTATAGCTCTCCTTTTAATAGCTTTTTGGCTTACATAAATTGTATCATATTCTAACAATAAGACTTGCCATCTTGCTATCCTTCTAGACAAAGTTAGGGCTTCAAAAAGATACTTGATCGGATCTATTTTTATGATTAATCAAGTAGTATGATATAGCATGTACTGCCAGAGCCTTTTTGCAGTCCAAACTAAGGCACAACACATTTTCTCTATTTAAGAATACTTTACCTCATACTTTAGAAATTTCTTACTAAGGTAATAAATTGCCCTTTCTTTTTACTAGTTTCATCATGTTGCCCCGCACATATCGTATTTCCCTTTTGAACACTGTAAGGTACAATATAAGAAGACAACCCAGAACTGATGGTACTAGAACTAGAAGATTTACTAAATATTGTTTCACTTTTTCAAATGCCATTTGGCAATCTTGATTCTATTCAGCCATATTATGTTTTCAAAGAAATTAAAAGATTGGATTACATTTATCCATGAGCTGAAAAATGAAATAGGCAATATAATTCAATCTCCTAAGGAAGCTTCTTACTTTTTTTTATGTACATGGACACGGCAGCTCTTGAATGGCTCTGATCTTATCAGGATCAACCTCAATGCCTTTTTCACTTATAACAAAGCCTAATAACTATCCTGATCTTGCATCAAAAATACATTTAGTCAGATTTAACTTTAACTAGTATTTTTTCAATCTTTCAAATAATTTTCACAAATCTATAACATGCCTCTCCTTTTAGGGCATTTGGCAATCATATTATCAACATATGCCTCAATCTCTTTATCCATCACATCATGGAATAAAGTGACCATTACCTTTTGATAAGTTACCCCTGCATATTTTAACCTAAAAAGCATCAAAGTGCCCTAAACTATGACAAATGTAGTTTTTTCCACATCATCTGACACTATTTTAATTTGACTATAACATGAGAAACCATCCATGAAAGAAAATAGATAACTGTTTGTAGTGTTGTTAGCCACGGTATCAATATAAGGGAGAGAAAAATTATCCTTTGGGCTTGCTCGATTTAAATCTCGATAGTATATATACATTCTGACTTTTCCATCTTTCTTAGGAATTGGACAATATTAGCAACCCATTTGGGATTTTTTTGTTACTTTAAGCAATCTGGTATCAAACTATTTCTTCACTTTTACTTTAATCTTTAGCAGTATCTCGAGCTTCATTCTCTTCACTTTTTGTTGAATTAGCTTGCATCCTAGCTTTAAAGGCAAACTATGAACCACTAATTAAGCCTGACATACCTTGATATAACCATGTGAAAACATTACGAAACTCTTGAAGTAAACTTATCAGCCATTCCTTATAATAGTTCCTATTTTGACCTCTTTTCTATCATCATCCCTTTAAATTTATAACCTCTGTGGGCTTTTCATGAGGCATTACTCACTTATCTTTTTGTTTAATTAATTTTAACAAATCAGGCGACAGAGTGCAATCATAGGCATCTTCTTTGAGATCATCCTCATTTGAACAAATAAACTATTCAAAATTAACTTTTAAAACCTGAACAAGATCATCCAATTCATTTTGATTGAGAGATTTACAAAATGCAAAACAAGAATAAGCAAACAAAAATACAGAGTGATTCATGTAGGTGTTTTGCAAAAAAGAAAGAAAGCATAGATATGGAAAAAGTTGAGTAAACATAAATAGTGCATGCACTTTATTTCTAAAAATGATGATATAACATTTTTTTAGCTCTTTACAAAATGATCCTAGTATGTTTTGGGCTAAAACAAATGAAGAGAGTTCTTAGAATTACTTTGGATTAAGCCTAGACACTATAGTTCTCTTAGTAACAATCTAGTTCATCTAAACATATCCAAGAGGGTAAGGAATAGATTCCATGATTATTCTTTACCTCCTTATCTCGTGACTCAATGACATTCACTCAAAAGTTCTTAAAAGCTAGAATGATCACCTTCATATCATCTTTTGTTTTATTTCCTTGAGCCATCGAATTGATGATTCCATTATAGCAAAATGTCTTATTTAAAGATGGGTAAAGAACTAAATCTTAACTCGAGTTCTTTTTTTTAGTTCTTTTCTTTGCTTTTTTTACACTAGTTTGGCTTGTAGCCTAATACATAGTTATGTCTTTTGTTGACCACTTAAATTGATCGACTCATCCCTTATAGGTAGTTGCCAAGCCCTTTCCCTGCTCCTGCACCTTTTCCCACCATAAGCTTTAAACCTGTGCAAGTGCTTTTGGAAAAATGAGGCTTTAAAAATGGAGATCCTTTGATAATGAAAGTGGCATTGACAACTTCAAATGCTCTGAATGAGCATTCCTCTGCATCGGCATTTACTTTAACATAGAAAGCTTTAATTGAAGTCGTGGTGACTATATCTTCCTCCCTAGATATGCTGACCAACTTATCATCAACTATAAACTTGACTTTTTTATGAAGAGAAGATGGAACAGCATTGGCAGAGTGTATCAAAGGGTGTCCTAAGAGATAGTTGTATATAGGGGCAATATTTAATACATGGAAATTTCAAAAAGGCATGGGCCAATACTTAATGAAACTGAAATAGTTTCTTTGATTTCTCTTTTCATCCCATCGAAAGCCTTAACCACTATTTGACTATGCTTAATTTGATAGGAATCTACTGGCAAATGGGATAAAGTAATCCCTGGCATGACATTCAAAGTTGAACCATGGTCAATAAGTACTTTAAGAAGTATTGTTCCATTGCAATTATTAGTTATGTGAAGAGCTCTAGTGGAAGTAGTCCCACTTAGCAGAATTTCATCATTGCTGAAGTAGATAAATTTGTCAGTGACAATATTATTCACCAAACAGTAAAGCCTGTTGACTGAAATGTCTTATGAGACATAAGCTTGATTAAGCACCTTTAACAAAGCATTTCTATGGGTCTTAGAACTGAGCAGTAATGCCAACATAGAAATTTTTGTTGGTTGCTACTTTAACTGGTCCATGATGTTATGCTCATTATGTTTTATTAATTTTTGCAATTCAGCAACATCTTTTTTAATGGTTTCCTGAATCTTTACAAGAGTGCCTTCAATAGCTGTTGCCTTTCTAGATGCTTGCTTTTTTGTTTTTGATCTAGCAGTAGCTTCACTAATTTTTAGACTATAAACACATCCACTTCGAGTTACATGATTGACCCTAATAATATCAACCATCGCTAACTAGCTTGCTGAAGCTTCTAAAGTTACTATTCTAGCATCATATTTTCAGTGCACCTGTTTGTTATCTTTATATGGAAAAGGTTCCATAGTTTGAAAGATAATTTTTGAAACATTTTCATTTTTGAAAGGCATGGGCTTCAGTTGATTACAATACATGACTAATGGACGACCAACCCCATAAGACAGTCTTGATAACCCCTTACCAATCATATGAACTGATTTTTCTTTTTGTCGAGCAGTTTCTATATAAAATTCAATTTTTTCTTTGTATAAAGTATGCCTTTGAATAGCATGAAATTTGTAAAAGTTTATGTCGGAGTTTGATTGGTAATTTATATATACATGATTCTTACTAAAGATTCTGCCTTTAGTCAAAATCATCCAACTTTTTTCCATTGGAGTCTTAACCTCTCGAACATCCTTTTTCACTCAATACTTCTCTTCAGCAATCATGGCATGAACTCCAAGCTTAGGTTGAATAGGTAAAGGGTTTGTCGCTACATTGGGTATAGGAGTAGTATCAAATTTAAAAGCTCTTCTTTCAAGAAGACTATGGACCTTATTTTTAAAAATAGAACAGTTTTCAATTGAATGACCGACTACTAGGTGATATTCACAATAAAGTTTTAGGTTATACCAACTAGGCAAGTTACCCTCATATGGTTTAGTAAAAGGTGGGGCCATTAATTAAGCCTCTAAAATTTTATCAGATATTTCTTTGTAAGAATAAGGAAGAGGCTCATAATGAGGTTAGACTAGTTGTTTCTTTAGGTGGATTAGTTTGGATTATTCTGTGTTTTGTTTTGAGGAGGATTCACGATGATGGTTTATGGCGTTGATAAGGTAGAAGGTCAAGGTGTATTAAAAGAAAGGGTGTTCAAGGATTATTGACCTTGGTTTCGATAAAAAAGACAGGATTTCTAGCAAAAGAATTGGCTAACATAGTTGGTGGATGAAGTTTGTTCTTTCTTTTTAACAAGTCCAGTCTTCTTTGTAGTGGAAGATTCACCTATCATGATCTTTTCTACCTTTATGGTAGCTCAATCATCTCCTCTAAAATGACAAGATTAGAGAAATTCATGGCTGCATTCCCTACTAGCTTATCATAGTAGGGAAAACTTAATGTGTCTACAAGCAACATGGTCATTTCTTTCTCAATTAAAAAAGGTTATACTTGAGAACCCATATCTCTCCACCTTTGAACATATTCTTTAAGAAACTCTCTAGACTTTTTCTCCATATTTTGAAGAGTTAATCTATCAGGAACCCATTTGACCATGTACTTGTATTATTACAACAATACGTTGGCTAGATCTAGTAAGCATTAGATTTGACTATAGGTCAAACCGTTATACCAATTTAACACTGATCCAGTTTAACTTTCTTGGAAATAGTGGATAGAAAGCTTGTCATCATGTGAATATCTAGTCATTTTTCAGATAAACATCTTAATATGCATATATTTCTTGAACTTAAGCATTTGAACTTTGATGGAAAGTCCAAATCAAGAACCAGACTAAGGTCCTCAAAATTCACGCTAGTATAGTGCTCATCTTTTTCTATGGATTTGAGTCTCTTTTCCAATAACTACAACTTTTTTTTCTCAACTTTTGATTCAGTTTTGCCTTTTTGCATTTTTTTTCTTCTTTTTCGATAGCAAGAGTGATTAACTTTTATCGCGTAAGTGCAATTCTTTTATCTACCCCTTGGAGAGGGCATCAGGGTTGATAATAATAACTGGGGGTGGTGTACCTCTAGGGACATTTTGTTGCACATATTGCATATTCAGAGTTTAAGTTTCTTGAGCATTGACTATTGTATCTTAGGCTCTATCCCCTAAATGTCCTAGTAGGGATGGTAGCAATACCTTCAGACTAGCAGACTGACTCTCTTGCTATGAGTGACTTTTTTAATCTTATGATCTAAGCTTGCAATTCATCATGTCTTTTCATCATAGCTTCATGAGACTAAAGTTGACTTTCTTCAAGTCTTTCCAGCCTCGCTAACTGATCCTAAGCCATTTTCTTGCTCTAAATTGAGTATAATAGCAATGAGTGAATTATTGTTCGATGGACCTCTCTTAATTTGCAATGTTTGAAACCTTGAAAAGAGGGTTCCAAATTTATTAAATTATATATTTATTAATGAATGTATGAATGTGTATGTATATATGTATGCTATATATATGTATTTATGGTATGAATGTATAAATGCACTTGTAGGAATGCTTGCTTTAGTAGAAAATTCCAAACTCATGAATTTCCATTAACTTTATAAAAGACTACATATTGTTGATCATATTTGGATAACATCCAAGGAAAGTACTAATTAAGTCATACTGCTGTTAAGCTTGTTCTAAAAACTTAAGTACAGCGGGACCATATTCACCAACTAGATTAATTTGACTCTTTAGAACTTGGATTTTTCTACCATCTTTCTTACTTGAATGACTGCCAAGTGAGTTTGCTTAATAAGATTATCAATATAAAACTACCAATGAAGGGAATTAACCTTCCATCTTTCATGTTTATTCCCAACTTGCCATAGCCTATTATCCTAATACATATACATTTCTTGATAGGATTGAGCCTAGACATCGATATCAAGTTCTTCCTGAAGTAGCACTTGGCTTGTTTCCTCAATAGACATGGCAAGGATTTCCCTCTCCTAAAGCAAAATAGGACATTCCTTCTTGTTCTTCACTAAGGGCAGTTCTGAGCTACTCATTCTTTTCTATGGATCTCCTTAACTAAATATAGGTGTTGATATGTGCCTTTTGCTCTAGCTAAAAAATGGCTGTGTTGGCTTCTCCCTCCAAGGCTTTAGCTTTTTGTACCCTTAACTCTTCACGAGGTTTATGCATTTGTTTATACATCCTACTAGAATATCCACTCAAACTCTCAGATATATTGGCATGTTTCATCCTTTTGTTTTGTTTAATCTAATCCTGCTTCATTAAATTATACTATTTTTTTATCTTTTAGATGTCGTTTTCCTTAGCCTCCATCTTTATCTTTAAATACATGACTTCTTCTTAAAAAGCTTGGTTTTTAGCAGCCAAACTTTTTCTATCTTTTACCTCTTCTTCCTTTATCAACTCTATCTCAGAGGAGTTTTGGTTCTATGAATACCTAAGGATTAACTCCATTGTATCCAAGATAATCAAATTACACCCTCAGATACTCCTCCAAGAATTATGTCCAAGAGTAATTCAGTCTATGTAAATATATAACCCTGACTCGTACCTTTGTTTTCCAATATAAGGCTATTGACTGAAGTAAATTCTTAATGCCTACTCCATGATATTCTAGATCTATGCTAGTGAACCTAGTAGTCATGGGAATAAATTGTTGGAACCTATATTGTCATTGAATTAAAAGTGGTGCATATCCCATCATGCCCCACTGGTCAAGAAAAGGCACAAAAAGTAACTAACCACATCGATATAGAAAATGTTTAGGTGTAAACCAAGGGACCCTCAATGTTATATCTTTAAAGGCAAATTTTTCAATGTTTCCACCCATTGATTTTTTGTTCCTAACTTAGGCCAACTTTTTTTGATGAATTCTTGGAAATGAATGAAATATGAGAAATAAGGCTTAACTTTATCAACACCCTCACCCAAAGATGACTTTGGGCCCAGATGTATAGTAATAATGCACTCCCAAAAAACTGCCCTGGCTAGATTTCTGACATACAGTGAGCTCTCAGATGATTTTAGCTAGAATAGTAAAAGCAAGATGCATGTTCCTTCTTAATCAATCAAAAAAGTCCACCACCTCTACTTCCACGTGTTTGAGTATCCTTGGAAAGAACACTAATGCATATATAGACAAGGCAAATGCATCAAGGGCTTCTTCCCTGTCAAAGCAGTTTTTGATATATCCTTTTAGAAATTGCCATGAGGTTACACTCGTATTCCCTTTATGTTTGATATATTAAGGTACTAACTGTAGTGGTACATTAAGAATCTGTCCTAATTTCTTCTAAAGACTTGTCGGGTTGTGTTCCTCATAATAGATGACTCCAAATGCCCCAACCCAAGTAAAAATGCAATTTCTTTTATTATCGGAGTCATATCATGTTGATTAAACGAGAAGCATTTATTTGAAGGATCCTAGAACTCTATTAAAGCATAAACTAGTTGTTTATCCATAGTTATTATAAGCAAAAGAGCAATGTGTCCATATTTTTTTATGAATCAGCCTGTTTTGCATTACCCCAACCATCCCATATCTCAGCTAACTCTGACAAATTATTCTGCTGGAGATCCAAATGCATGATTTTCGATAATTCTGAAACAAAACCCCTGGGTATGTAGTGCCCCCATTCTTTCTGATTCGATTCTGACTTAGCATGAACCTCTTTGGATGTCTTAGAAATAGCCACTATATATGCTTGTTCACCCATAAAGTCTAATGAAAATTGAACTGAGCTGAAATTTGAATCTAAAGCAAGCATCCCTATATGCAAATGAGAAATGCACTAAAAAAAGAAAAGAATAAATAAGTTAGTATCCACGAAAAATATCCATAAAAAATAATAAATCCAAATAACGACAAAATTTAACATGGGAAGATAATAGAAAAGAATTATCTAAATAAATACAACAATCAAACAAAAAGAAAATGATATATTTATTCCTTTATGTGTTCCTAATTTTTTGGTGATGTCTAGAAAAGAGAATGGTTTTAACTGGGAGGTCAACTAAGGTTCACTATATGAGGTTTAGGTTAGACCTCTAAATTGGTTCTCGAATTGCTCCCCGAGCCTAGAACGGACTAATGAGTGCCCTATCCTTGCCAATCGCGGGTTTATGTCAAAAATGGTTTAATCCAAGTGGAAGTATCTTCCATGCCCATAACGAGGCTAACACCTCAGGTAGGCATAAGAATTTACACCAGGTAGGCTTTTCACTAGCCTAGACAGAGACTAACACCTCAAAAGGCAGAGCTACTTCACTTCCACTTAAAATATTAGGTACTTATGCCCTCTTTAGAGATCCAAAGAGAGACTACTACATACGTGCTCAGTGCATGCGAAGGGATAAACAAACCTTTCTTGTAAAATATCATTAAAATAAAACCCCTATCCTAAATCTAAAAAAGGAACAAAGGAAACACAAAAACAGATTAAGGCAAAAATAAAAGAATTTTTTTGAAATATCGAGAATTATAGTTAAATATTTATTGAAACCAAATTAATCAAAATTTATCTAACACTTAATTAATTTTAGGCCTGACTCTCTAACTTGTGCCCAATGGAGTTGCCAAGCTATTGTAACATGGCCTGGATATGAATCCAGACCAGCCCAACTTAAAATGGCAGGTGTACCTCTTGTACCTTTATATATCTATATATCATTATTTCTTTTTATTTGGGGCACATATTGTTATTATTTTTATTATTCTTTATTCTTCGTACCTGGGGACTGAGTTTTCGAGATAAATTATTCACTCGACTTAAGTTAAAATAGTCATAATGAAATGATTATTTATTTTAGAGCTATCACCAATCTTATTTTGGTCAGGTGAGATTGGTCACCTACCGGAGTTATATGATGAGGGTTACGAAACCCTTAAAAACAAAGCCCGAGGTCCATGTTCATACTAGAGATCATGTGAAAGGCTCGAGGAGTTAGTTATAATCACAAGTAAAGATCAACCTTCTCGTGATGCCCAAAAATTGGTATCTTATTAATCATATGTTAATTTAAATTTTGATTTTTATTTGACTTCAATACTTAATATTTAATTATAATTCCCATAGATAATATTTTCTCACACAAATTTGTTATTCCGAGAAAGTTGAGTTTTAATTTTTTTTGGAAATAAAAATATCTTCTTACCCTCTCGAAGAACTAAGAGCATACAAAAGCTTTTTATTATTCTCTGTCATATCCCACTAGAGAACTTATGGAATTCAAAAGGTTTTTTTTTTAAAAATTAAAAATCTTGACTTTCCATTTAAAAAGTATATCTTGTTGCTAAGATAATTCGCAAAATATCCCTCATACACTAGGAGAAATTTTGCATACTATTTTAACTTAAAGACATTACCTTAATCTTATAAATATCCAATTTCATTAAAAATGTTAACCCTAAGACTCGAAAATGGCCTTATGTGACGAACATTTTCGTAATGTATACTTTCGACATGAAAATTATTCACATAGGATTTAGTTCTAACACAAAATTACAAAAGTGCCTTTAGGTATACCTTTGACATCAAATTATCTCGATAACCCCTAAAGACTCGAAAGTGATCTTAAAAGGCTAAATCAATCCTAAATATTCACCTTCGATGTAAAAGAATCCTGATAAACAAATTACCAAAATACCCTTAATGTATACCTTAAAGATGAAAGTATCTCGGTACTTTAATAGACACAAACATGACCTTAAAAGGCTAAGCCAGCCCTAAATATTCACCTTTGGCATAAAAGCATCCGATAAAAAAACTACTAAAATGCCTCTAGTGTACCTTTGACATAAAAGTATCCTGGTAGGACACAAAAATATTGAGAAATAAGTGAACCTATCCTAAATATGCACCATTGGCCTAAAAGCATCTTGGTGATTACCTAAAACTTAGCTCTAAAAAAATTACCAAAATGCCCCTAAGGTATACCTTTGACATGAAAGTATCCCAATACCCTAATGGACACTATATGATGATGAAATGATAGATCTATCCTAAATAGGAAGATTGGAATTCTTAAAATGTAAAATTACAATTAAGCCCCTAAATTTTACAAAATTTCATTTCATCTCTTACGTAGAACCGAGAGAATACGAAAAGTTTTAAAAATTTGCATATCCTTACAGAAGACCATAGAAATGATAAAAATATTTAAAAGTGACAAAATGATCATATTATCCCTAAATACTAAAGTTTGCTATATAGTCCCTAAACTTTTCTAGTTTTACATTTAGGTCCCTACATGGAAAAAATACCATAAAAATCACCAAACACATGAAAATAAACATAAAAAACATAGCAAATATATTTATGAAGATTCGGCTAAACAGCTTTAGCCTTGAAACAAAAATTTTTAACTTTTTGCAAACTAAACCTTAAACTTTTCTATATTTGCATTTAGGCCCATACATGGAAAAACACCATAAAACATCACAAAAAGTCATCAAACCAAGTGAGAATCAACACAAAAGTCTTGGAAAAATGTACATGAAGATTAAGCCAAGTACTTTTAGCCATAAAACATAATTTTTCCATATTCTATAATTTAGTCTTTAAACTTTTTAAAATTACAAAATGACCCCTAAAATGTTAAAAGTACCTAAAACTTGTTTGCAAACACAAAAGTGATCATTTTTCCAATACTCAAGAAACTCAAACTCTGAATGTACAGCAAAATATCCTTAGAGTCCCATCGCTTCTAGTTATTATTATCAACCTGATGATCTCTCACAAGGAATTAATATGAGAGCTGCCCCTACACAATAGGAGTCGATAACTCTTGCTACCAAAAAAAAGAAAAACAAAAGAAAAAAAGCAAAAGTAAAGCAAAAATTAAGGAAAAAAATTACAGCTACTGGAAAAAAGACTCAAAGCCATAAAGAAAGATTAGCTCTATGCTAGTATGGATGTTAAGGATTTTAGTTTGGTTCCTGATTTAGTCCTACCACTAAAGTTCAAAGTGCTCGAGTATAAGAAATATAAGGGCACCACTTCCCCGTAAGCTCATATCAAGATGTTTATCAGGAAAATGGTAGGTTATTCACATGACAACAAGCTTTTCATCCACATTTTTAAGAGAATTTGACTGGATCAATGTTAAACTGGTATAACAGTTTAACCTATAATCAAATCCAAAACTAGTCAGATCTAGCCAATGCTTTTTTGCAACAACATAAAATCTGGATGAATGGGTTCCTAATAAATTAACTCTTCAAAATATGGACAAAAAGTCCATAAAGTCTTTTAAATAATATGCCCAAAGGTAGAGAGATCTATCTTTTTAAGTGTAACCTTTCTTCTATGATAAGTTGGTAGGGAATGCAACCAAGAATTTCTTTGATCTTGTTATTTGTGAAAAAATGCCTAAAGGTGCCATAAGGACAAGAAAGATTATGACAGGTTAATCTTCCACTACAAATAAGACTAGACCTGTCAGAAAGAAAGAAAAAACTTCATCCAATAACTATGTCAGCCAACCACTCCATCAAGAATCCTATCTCTTTTACTGAAACCAAAGTCAACAATCCCAGAATACTCCTTCTTTTAACATATCTTGATCTTATGTCTTATCGACACCATAAACCATCACTCTGAATTATCTTCAAAACCAAACATAAACTAATCCAAATCAATAAATCTAAAAAAAACAACCAGTCTAGACCTCGTCATGAGCCTCTTTCTTATTCCTAGAAAGAAATATTTGATGAGCTTTTAGAGGCTTGATTAGTGGCTCCACTCTTTATGCAATAGTATGAGGGTAACTGACCTAGCTAGTATGATCTAAATGCCTATTGTGAACATCAATGCAGCAGTAGACCATCTAATTAAAAACTATTCTGCTCTTAGAAATAAGGTTTATAGTCTTCTTGAAAGAAGAGCTTTTAAATTTGATATTGCCCTGTGGCCTAATATAGTGACAAACCCTTTACATAACCATCCTAAGCCCTTATTAATGCCCTAATTGCTACAGAGGAGCATTGGGTGAAAAAAGATGTTCGAAAGGTAAAGACATCAATGGAAAAAGTTTAGGCAATTCAGGGGCATAGTTTATAAAACTATTTAGATTTTTTGGTTCTGGATAAGGGTGAAATTAAATTTTATACAAAAACTGCTCCATAGGAAGAAAAGTTAGTTAATATGGCTGATAAAGGGTCACAAAAGTTGCCCTATAGTGTTGCTCATCCATTGATCATTTATTTTAATCAACCAAAACCCATGCCTCCCAAAAGTGAAACTATCCCAAAGCTTATCATTCAGACTTCCACACTTTTTTCGTATAAAGACAACAATAAGGTGCTGTAAAGATATGATGTTAGAGTAACTACTCTAGAAGCTTTGGCAAGTCAATTAGCAATGATTGATATTACTGAGGGTAGTCACGTAACTTGAAGTAGACATGTATATAGCCTAAAAACTAGCAAAGCTATTCAATCAAAAACAAAAGGACAAACATTTGGAAAGGTAATAGCTACTGAAAAAAGTCCTGTGAAAATTTAGGAACCTATTAAAGAAAAGAAAGTTATTGAATTTTTAAAGTTTATAAAGCATAGCGAGTTTTGAGACTTATATGTTAGCATAGATCAGTTAAAGTAGCAGCCAGCAAAAATTTTTGTGTTGGCATTACTGTTTAGTTCTGAGACTTATAGAAATGCTTTATTAAATGTGCTTAATCAAGCTTATATCCCCTAAGACATTTCAATCAAGAAGCTCGATTGCCTGGAGAATACCATTGTTTCTAGAAACTTTATCTACTTCAGCGCTAATAAAATTCCACCAGGTGGGATGACATCCATCAGAGCTCTCCATATAACTACTAATTGCAAAAGGATTATACTTTTAAAAGTTCTTATTGATAATGGTTCAACTTTGAATGTCATGCCATGGTTTACTTTATCTTGGTTGCGAATAGATCTTAGTCAGCTTAAGTACAGTCAAACAGTGTTTAAAGCTTTCGATGAGATGAAAAAAATTATTATTTTAGTTTCATTAATTATCAACCTATGTCCTTTCAAATTTGAATTTCATGTATTAGATATTGCCCTTGTATATAACTATCTCTTAGGATGATCCTGGATATACTCTATTAGTGCTATAACATTTTCTCTTCATCAAAAAGTTAAGTTTAAATAGGTCAGCATATCCTGAAAAAAAAGATGTAATCACTATGACTTCAACTGAAGCTCCCTATATTGAAGTGAATGCTAATGTAGAGGAATACTCATTTAGAGCATTTAAGGTTGTTAATGCCGATTTCATTGTCGAAGGATCTCCATTTCCAAAGCCTCATCTTTCTAAAAGCACTCACATGGGTTTAAAGCTCACGATTGGAAAAAGTGCTTAAGCAGGAAAAAAGTTGGGCAAATACCTATAAGGGATAAGTAGATCTATTCAAATGGCTGGCAAAAGTGATAAGTATAGATTGGGCTACAATCCATAAAAGAACCAAAAGAGAAAGTTTAAGAAGAGAGCTAAGGGAAAAAACTCAAATAGGGATTCAGTTCTTTACCTTTCTTTAAAGAAAATCTTTTGTTATGGCAGAACCATCAATCTCGTGGTTCAAGAAAAAGAAATAAATGATGATATGATGGTGACCATTCCAAGTTCTGAGAATTTTCAAGTGAATACAATTAAGTCAGATAATGAAAAGTCTAGAAACAGTCATGGAATTTATCCCTACCCTCTTGGATATGTCTGGACGAATTAGACCGTTACTTAAAGAATTATAGTGTTTAGGCTTAATCCAAAGTAATTATAAGAACTCCCTTCACTTGTTTTGGCCTGAAGCATATAAGAATCTTTTTGTAAAAGGCTTAAAAATGTAATATCATCATTTTCAAAAATAAAATGCATGAACTTTTTTATATTTACTCTCTTTCATAATCATATTCCTTTTCACTTCCACATACGCATATATAAATCATCCCAGATTTTCTTATTTGCCCATTTTTTCTTTGTTTACTTTTACAGATTTCTTGATCAAAAAGAAAAGGACAATCCCATTCAGGATTCAAAAGATAATTTTGAACGGTCCAATTATTCGAATAAGGATGATTTCAAAGAAGATTTTGATCACTACACTCTGTTGCCTAATTTCTTGAAATTAATTGAGTAGAAAGATAGGTGAATAATGCCTCATTAAAAGTGCACGAAGGTTATAAACTTAAGGGATGAAGATGACAGAAAAGAGGTCATAATTGGAACTGTTGTCAAGCTCGCCACTAAAATAGAGCTAAAATTTGCTTTAGGAGTTTTATGATGTTTTTGCATGGTCATATCAAGATATGCTAGGTTTAGGCCAAGAAATATTGATCCATAAGCTACTTTTAAAACCAGGACACAAGCCAGTTCAGTAGAAATTAAAAAGGATGAAGCCTGAAATGTTGTTGAAAATCGAAAAGAGGTGAAGAAATAATTTAATGTCTAATTTCTCAAAATGGTAAAGTATCCAGAATGGGTTGCTAACATTGTCCCAGTTCCTAAAAAAGATGGAAAAGTTAGAATGTGTGTAGACTACCGGGACTTAAATCAAGCAAGCCCAAATGATAATTTCCCTCTTCCTCATATTGATAAATTGGTTGATAATGCTACAAGGAACTGTCTGTTTTCTTTCATTGACAAATTTTCCAGTTATAATCTAATTAAAATGGCACCTAAAGACATGGGAAAACCATGATTGTCACTAGTTGTGGCACTTTTTGTTATAAAGTGATGTGTTCAGGCTAAAGAATGCTGGGGTAACTTACCAAAGGGTAATAATTACCAAAAGTATATGATGCATAAAAAAATTGAAGTAAACATGGATGACAAGATTGTCAAGTCCCCAAAAGAAGGGAGGCATATCATAAATCTACGAAAATTGTTTAAAAGGCTAAAAAAACATAAGCTAAAGTTAAACTCAACAAAATATACTTTTGGTGCAAGATTAAAAAGGCTATCGAGTTTCATTGTAAGTGAAAAGGGGATTGAGGTTGATCCTGATAAGATCATAGCCATTCAAGAGTAGCTACCTCTAATCATGCAAAAAAAGTAAAAGGTTTCTTTGGAGATTGAATTACATTGCCCATTTTATTTTCCAACTTACAAATAAATGAGATTTAATCTCGATTTCTCCAAAAACACAACTCGAAAGAATAGGATGAAGACTACCCAATGGCATTTGAGAAGGTGAAACAATATTTGGCAAATCCTCTAGTCCTCCTACCATAAGTTCTAAGGCATATTTTTATATTATACCTTTTAGTGTTTAAGTGATCAATGGGATTTATGCTAAGGCAATATGACGAGACTGGTAAGAAAGAAAGGGCAATTTATTACCTCAGCAAGAAGTTTTTGGAATATTAGTTAAGTTATTCTCAAATAGAGAAAATATGTTGTGCCCTAGTCTGGATTGCAAAAAGGCTTAGGCAATATATGCTATATCATTCTACTTGGTTGATCACAAAAATAGATTGAATCAAGTATCTTTTTGAAGCTTCAGCATTGTCTGAAAGAATAGCAAGATGGCAAGTCTTATTATCAGAATATGATATAGTTTATGTGAGCTAAAAAGCTATTAAAGAAAGTGCTATTGCCGAATTCCTAGCAAGTCAGGCCCTTAATGAGTATCAGCCATTAAATTTTGATTTTCTTAATAAAAAGTTGATGAATGTTTTTGTTGAAGAAGAAGGTGATCAACCTAAGAAACTAAAATGGAAATGTACTTCGATGAGGCCTGCTATAAGTCATGAGATTAGAGTAATTCCCATATCCCCATAAGAAGATTATTATCCTTTTACCACTAAGTTAGATTTTGATTGCACAAATAATATGGCAGAATATGAAGTGTGCGTCATGGGATTTCATGAAGCCATTAAGAGAAATGTTTGACTATTGAAGATATTTGAGGATTTAGCCTTAGTAATCTATCACCTATATGGGGAATAAGAAACTCGAGATTCAAGGTTGGCACAATATAAAAAGTTGATTCTTGAACTGTTATAAGATTTCAAGAAGATGGATTTTATTCATTTGACTTGGGATGAGAATCAAATGGCAGATGCTCTCGCCACCTTTGCCTCAATGTTTAAGGTGAATGATAAAGAAAAAGTAATTTCTATCTAAATAAGCTTGTATAAGTCTCCTGCACCTTATTACAATGTTGATGCTAAACTAGATGGCCATCCATGGTATTATGATATTAATTAATACCTCAAAGATCGAGAACACCTAGAGAATGCCTCTAAAAATGACAAAAAGACATTAAGAAGGTTAGCAATAAGCTTCAATCTAGATGGCAAAATCCTTTACAAGAAAGACTATTATCAGATGTTATTAAGATGTACGGATGCTTTTGAAGCATAAAAAATTTTAGAAGAAATACACAAGGAGTTTGTGGAATCTATGCCAATAGGCATAAAATGGCAAGATAGATTATAAGGTTAGGTTATTATTTGAAGACTATGGGAGGAGATTTTATAATTATGCCCAAAAATGTCATAAATGCCAAGTCTATGTAGATAAGATTCACATGCCGCCTTTATCACTACATGTTATAACTACTTCATGGCCTTTCTCTGTATGAGGCAGGGATGTCATTGGGCCAATTACCCTATAGCTTCAAATGGTCATCATTTTATCTTGGTGGCTATAGACTATTTCACCAAATGGGTTGAAAGTGCTTTTTGCGCAAATGTGACAAAGTTGATAGTGACAAAATTCTTGAAGACTAATATCATTTATCAATTTGGAATACCCGAGCGAATCATAATAGATAATTCCTTTAACTTGAATAATAAACTAATGATGAAGGTATTTACCCAACTCAAGATATCGTCCAATGATGAATGGAGCAGTGGAAGCGATCAATTAAAATATTAAGAAGAATGTGGTGAAAATGGTGGAGACTTATAAAGATTGGCATGAAAAACTCTTTTTTACACTCTTAGCTTATCGAACTTCAATTCGAACCTCTACTGCAGTAACAACTTACTCGTTGATATATGGAATAGAAGCCATTTACCAATTACATTGAAATTCCCTCTCTCCAAGTATTGATGGAGACCAAATTGGAGGAATCTAAATGGGTCTGAGATAGCTATGAACAGTTGAACTTTATTGAAGAAAAAAAGCTACGAGCAATCCAACATGGGTGACTATATTAGAAGGGAATCATGAGAGCACGTGATAAAAAACTTTAATTAAGGTACTTTCACTAAAGGAAGTTAGTATTAAAGAAAATCCTTCCTCGCCAAAAGGATCTACGCAATAAATAGGCACTAAATTGGAAAGAACCCTATGTGGTTCAAAAAGCAATTTTTAGCAATTTGTTAATTCTAGCATAAGTGGATGGGCATACCTTACCCAATCCTATCAATGTTGATAATGTAAAAAAGTATTATGCCTAAAAGATAATTTCTTAAAAAAATAAAGAAATGAAGGTGCTAAACTGGAGACACTTCAAGTTAAAAACCCAAAAAAGGCAGCTTAGGGTAACAGTATTCATAAGGTGAAATTCATTAAAAGCTCAAGATGAAAAGGAAGGTAGCATGCAATCAAAAACATTTTTAAAAAGATTAATCTACATAAGAACAGTGTTTCATTCAAGAAAGACTTTTGAAGAATCAAATGAGAAATTCTAATTATCTTAATAATACCCAATTTTGTTTTATGCATTGTACATACTCTTTATCAAAAAACTAATATTTTACTCCTTCCCTCTATTCAAATATGAATGCATATCTTTATTCATACCTTTGTCAGTCTTTTATCCATACCTTTGTCATTTTTATTTGTACCTTCATCATTTTTATACCTTTGTTATACCTTTATCATGTATATAGACACCTTATTTTGTCCAACCTAATTTTGGCAACCCAAGACTTAATTGAAAGATGATAAAATCAAAAATTAAAATAAAAACTAGGATACACCAAGCAAAAAAAATTTTTAGGAAGGTTTGAAATGCCTATGGGCCATATTAAAGAAAAATATAAAAATGATGTATCAAAGGCCACTTTTCATGGTGCCACTGGAATCATTCAGATTAGTACACAGATCAATTTCCCACTGTTTATGACCAAGTTGAGGAAAATCAAGATGTCACAGGTACATGCAAGTTACATTGGTGTACAAGTATTGATACGAGGCTTTACATTGCCAAAAACTTGAATTTTCACATGTAGTATCGATACAAGAGGGTTTGGTATCGATACCTAAGATATGGTATCGATACCTAGCATGTTTGTATCGATACAAATCTTGGTAGTACCTAAAGTTATGATTTTTGGTAAAATGTTTCGATACACAAGCATGAGTATTGATACAAATCCATAAAGTATCGACATAGGCCTCCAAGGGTCGAGACTGAAAACATTTTTTGCTCTTAGTATCGGTACATAGCTCATTGTATCGATCTCATGGGTAAAAAGTACCTTGTGTATCGATACAACATGTTTTGTAATGATACACCAAGGTATTTTTGCCCAGTTTAGGCCACTTTTCAGCCTTTAAAAACCTGATTTAAACATGCTTTTGCACCAAGGAACTATCATAAATCATTGCAAACCTCAACTATGGGCTCATGAATAGATTCAAATAAATTTTTGAAGCCCAAATAATTAATGAAAAAGGTCACTTTCATAAGATATATGGTTGTAAGAGGGTATGGTAGGCATATCTCCAATTGCAGGCTGTTATAGCCTTTTTGCTTTCTGGCTCAGCATAGCAGAACCAATAGGAAAAGAGTTAGTTGAGCATGTTAGTTGGAGATGTCCCCTGGTGCAAAAGGGAAATATAAAAAATACCCTTGCATTTTCTTCTAAAAGCAGGGGGTAAGCAAAGAAAAAAAACTTTCAGCTATCTCAAAGAAAAAAACCTTTAGCCATTTTTCAAGAAAGCTCTCCAACAATCTCAGGAAACTCTTCATCTATTCCTACAAATCCTTCAGCAACTCCAATTCCAAAAACTCACCAAAATACTATTATATTGCCTTTCACTCTCAACCAACCTCTATTCTTGTAGCTTCCTAAAACCACCACTAGAACACCTTCAAAAACTCAACTTTTCACGTACTTTCATCCTCAAAACCTCCCACCAATAACAATATTACCAGAAAGCTTTTTCTTTTTACCCTTTTCTTGCTAAATAATAGTAAAAAGAGGGAAAAAATTGAGCTAAAAGTCATTACTTTTAAAAAGGAGGAAAGTTCAAGCTTTTGTTAGTATATTTTCTACCTTATTCCATACATTTGCTATTTTGATCATCCATTTCATTTTAGTGAGCCCTTTATGCTGCCATAACCCTCCTAAGACTCTCATGCATCATTGTTGCCTTGGTTATGGTAGTCTTAGAATCTGATGACCCTCTTAACACCTTGATGTTACTTAGATATATTAGCTTAACATATTTCATTTGTATCATTACACATCCTCTGTTCATGCATTTCTTGCCATGTTTCCTTCCATACTCACATATCCATCTCATATTTTAATAGTTACTTTAATATGTCTTATGTATGTTTATACATTTTCTTATGTTTCAAGGAGTCTCATGAAATAAAATACTATCTTGACAACTCTAGCATCAATTCCTTTGTTCAAACATGTTCATATCATCTCCATGCACCCTATTTGTCATCTTCTTATATTTGTGTCACCCATTTTCATGTCAAAATGTCATCTTTATATGTTTGCATGTTTAATCTATGTTTATCTTTGTATGTGTTGTATTTTGTTCATAATATCTCCATTAAAATGTTGGCTTCTTTCTTAAAACTTAATTTTTAGAAAAATCTCCAAGTTCATACTACCTCTAATAAATGAAGAATAGAATGGACTTAATGTTTTCATAAAATTGGTCTTCCAATCTTGGGGTATATCAACATTTCAGCTTTGGGTTCATGGTGAAATAAGTTTATTTTTCCAAAAAAAGAGATCTTTTTTAGTATTAAACCTTGATCTTGAGTTTTTTATTCCTCACGGTTAACAGGTTGTTCGATTATCCCAAACTACTTCGAGATTGTGGGATGAAATTGTGAAGCCCATGTTACTTTTTGTCATAGACATTTGAATATCTTAACCTTAGTCTATCTTTGAAAAAATTAGAATATTGAATAATCCCCTTGCTTTTGCTCTGGTAACACTGTAGTCTAGATTTGAAAAATCATTGTTGAACCACAAAATGTCTTCTGAGATTTTTCTAATATTTTCCCCCTAAGGGGCATCGAATTAACTTTTTAATGGTGTCTTATTTGCCTTCAGGCCATTCTAGATGAGGGAATTATGATTTTTTGAACCTTTGCTATCTGAAAACCCTAAATTAACATGTAATATTCTGTTTGAGCCATTTTTGGTCCATCAAATTATTTTTACAAAATTTTTAAACATTTTTCCTAAAAAGTTAAAAAAATTTCCTTTTTGAAAAGATATTGTTTGCAATCTAATGATTTTAGACAAGCTGACGAATTTTGAAAGTTCGTCATGCCCTTTTTCTTATACATGCTGCCATTGTCAAGATAGATTGAACTTTAAAAATTAATTTCACCTAGAAAGTAATTTTTTAGGATTTTTGAAATATTTTTACTTTAAAGCTTATCAAGTTACCTTTCCAACAATACCTTGTTTACCCCATGAAGCCTTCAGATGCACCTAAAATAAATTCAGGAAAGGAGATAGCAAGATGCTATCCCCTGTCTTTTTTAGCTTAATTTTTGAATCTCCTTTTATCAAAACATTTAAATGTCTCAAAATGCACCCGATTGGTTCCCTCACAACAAAAGCCCTTTTGACTTGGATCAAGGCTAAAATACAAAAGGATAAAAGATTTCATATTAAAATCTTTACTAGTGGAGATACTTTAACTCTATTGCTTTGAGGGGATACTCCAACCTTGTTTTTAACTTAAAACTTAAATTTCCTATTTAGATCCACTTTCAAAATTTTTAAGCCTTATCTGAAGCTATCAAAAAAAGTCTTGGGGATACTCTAACCTCATTTTTTAATTAAAAAATTCAAATCTTCTCTTTATTCCTAAATATTTTCCTAACTCTTTCTTTGGAGATACTCTAACCCTACTACTCTGAGAGGATACTCTAACCTTGTTTCACCTCAAAAAAATCCAAAATTTTTTCTCTTTCGGATGCCTTAAACTACTTTGATTAAAATCATCTTCATCCCTTAAATTACCACTAAATCCAAACCTGTTTCTAAATTATCGTTTTGATTATTTTTCAATAATTGAAGGCAATTATGAGATACATTTCGATCGTCCTTCCTTTTACGTTCTTTTGGTTGTAATTGCTTGTTTCTGATATTATTATGTTCTTATTTTTTGTCTTTGTAACATGTTTCTTTTTGTAGTGATTACCATGCATTCATGTTTAAAATTTGTTTTTTCAATAAAACTTATAAGGTAATGTTTTCTATCAGTACCTCCCTAGTGCCTAATACGAAACATCCTAATTTTAAAATCCAATCCGGACATTGTTTTCATAAAAATCCCTATGTTCCTCACATCCCCGAGGGGCATAGGGATCTAATTTTCTTTAAAAACCCAAATTTACATTTTCCATCAAAATATCATGCATTAAATAGGATTATACCTAAATAGAGACCAAATGGAAATGATTTAACTAAGATCAAAGTGAGACAAAGTTAGTAGTTACTGATTTCAGGTGTCGTGGGGATGCTAGTCTTTCCCTATATGTAACCAACTCCTGAACTCAACCAACGAATCTCTGGACTTTGTAGACCTTGAAATCGATGTTTCAAGTTTTGTACTTAAAATATTATTTTCAATAGGCATCCAATCCTGCTTAGCCTGAAATGATAGGTGGCGACTCTAAGTTTATGCCAATTTCATGGTGGTCATCCAGTGGATAAACAATTCGCCCAATGGTCTCTCTTCTATTCATATTATATGCCTAATGCAAATCCCAATCAAGGGATAACTCAAAGGCTCGACCATAAGCAACCATCATTTATTTCTTAAGTCAAGCACACTATGCCCTTTGGATCATCTGAAGTTTTAAAGGAGGGCACATGGTGACAGCTTGGTGACTCCACTAAGACTAAATCTAGAGAGTTAGGCCTATAACTAGCTATTGCTCACTTGGTTCTCAGTTTTTTGGTCTCAACAATTATTTAGATATAACTCTCTTTTATTTTTGCCTACTAATCTCTATTATTTATGTTTTTGTCTCGTGATTGTTAGGGATTATTTTTGCCCGATTAAATGTTGATTGAAATAAATATGGCAATATGGGAGTAAAATAAAAAGGCTTGATTGTTTCTCCAGCACACACGATGCACTTGCATTTGCACTAGCATTTTTACTAGATTCCCACCAAACACCATGGCATGGTTAGTATCCTAATTATTAAGAGGAAGTGAGCCATCCACCTTCATGAGTAACCTTCTGCATAGGTATGGTCAGACCTTTCAGGATGTAAATTACCTACGTCTCTCCTAAGTAACCCTTTGCACTTGCATAAAGAAATACATCCATCAGATCAAACCCATGATGAGCCTAGGATCGAGATGCCTTGGCTATCCTTACCAGACGGAAGAACGATTTAGATATTAAAATATGTGTCAACTTAAACCCGTATAGTGAACTCTATGAGATAAACCATGTCAAACCATACCGAATGCTGCTAGAATAACCTGAAGAGTTGGATCACTTGGGGAAACATTTCTTACCTTTACTCTTATATACCATGTTTATGTGGGCAATGATGAGTGAACATGGTCATTTTTGTTATCATGATCATTCCTTTAGGATATGCCATAACGTTCGACAGTAAATCCTCTTTATTAAATAGGTAAGGACAAATAAATGCTATTACCTATAAAGCCATCTTGAAATAGTTATATCTAGCCGAAATAAGCCATCATGTTGCCCGAGCAATGGCTTAGCATGTACTTAACATAGATGGTGATGAACGAACGTCAACATTTAAATGGTCAGTCTTAGTCCTTATAAGGTATCATGTTATTTTGTGAAGAGGCAGTTTTAATGTGGACATGCCAGTATGCTGCACGTTTAATACCTTAACATTCATGATCATCATGTTTGCCCATAGGCATTGTACTACCTATGCTCAGGGCAAATTTTGTGATACACTTTTGTTGCTATTCTCTTATTTCTTTATCTTTTACTTATTATTTCGTATTGGTTATTAACTTGTTCCTTTTTTGCTTTTCTTTGTCACCATGCATTATTTCATCATAATCACCATTACCATGGGACAATTGGTCAATGGTTCAGTGTCCATCAAAGGGTGTCTGTCATGGAGCAACAGTCCAATTTAGAGCTAAAGCCCTTTAAGAAAGTTCGAGCATGGTTAGAACACCGATAGTATGAAGATGGGGACATCTTTAAATCAGGGCATGCTTGAATAATGCATGAAAGGATCAAGATAGGGTACCGTCAAAATTATTGGTAAGATTTAAGGATCATATGGATCACCTGGGACAATACTGAAAAAGAATCACTCACTAAGAGATATAGAGATATTGCTCTTCTACTCCAAGTTCGTATGGATGTCAGTTTGTTACAAGCAGCCTCTCAGTTTTGGAATCCAGCATACTTGTGTTTCACTTTCAATCATGAAGATTTGGTCCCTACGGATTATGAATACACAACATTACTCAACATTGAAAGGGCAAAGGTTGACAAAATATACTACAAAGTGTTGAATCCTCCAACCTTCAAGAAAAGATTACCTCAAATACTTAGGGCAACAAAGTCTTGGATTGAGACTCATATCAAAACAAAGGGGAATAGTGAATGCATCTCATGGGTTAGTTTGAAAGAAGTAATGGCAAGTACTGTTGACATTTGAAAAATCCAAGATATGTCTGTTTTGGTGATATATGGTCTAATTATATTTCCAAAGGCATTAGGCTATGTTAAAGCTACAGTAGCAAATGTCTTTTCTTATTTATGTTGCAACATTAATCCCGTATTGACTATCACTACCGAAACTATTTGAGCTCTTAATTTTTGTAAGAAAATGGGAACGGGCTATTTCATCAAATGTGCACCACTCCTTCATATTTGACTCGTCAATCACTTTGGCCCTGAAGAAGTAAGATGTCGTACGACTTCTTACCCAGCTTTAGCCCTATCTCCAAGGTAGTTGAGAAGGAATAGCCTCAAGACAAATCTGAAGAGTAAGGGTCCAAAATTTTGAAACCTCAAGAGGGAGGAGGTAACATGGAAGGCCTTTTGGTTTTTACTACAAATGGTTATATACTGGTGCAAAGATTACTGTTGCATGCCACTCGTGGGATTATAGAGAAGTACTAGCTATACCCCTCTTTTAGTTCTTCAATAATTTTAGTGCCATCAATTCATTCCCTTCGTCCAACACTTAAAGTTATGGGATTTCAACTATGGTGAGCCCGATTAGAAGTCAAAAGTCTAGCTAGCCTTACATGTATGGAAAAAAGCCTGCTGCATGGAAAGATATTAGAGAAGGAGTAGTATGACCCTAGGATATGATGAATAGAAGATATGTCGCATTAATGATGCCTTGCCCCTATTTGGTATCGGGCATAAAAAATGCCAATTGATGAATTTCCCTTTAAAGTTGAATTACTCAAGCGAGAGTTCGAATAAGAAAAGGCAACCTTTACCAAGGAGATTACTCGATTAAAAGAGGAAAATAGTCAATTAAAAATAAACCTTTATCTTAGGAACAGCGAGTTGAATAGGGCTATCAAGGAGAAAAACCACCTCAAGAAGGACCTTGGGAGTTTGAAAAAAGACTATGTGGCCTTTGACAAAGCAAGCAAGTCCTGAAGAATTGGAAAGTCATCAGTTGAGTGGAGGATAGAAATTACTACTCTCAAGAAAAAACTACACCAACGAAAAAAAGTGGCTAGGGTCAATAGGGAAAAGCTTGTTAGAACTCAGGCTCTTGCATCAACTTATTAAAAGAAGAATAAATGGTTAGAAGCTCGAGTCTAGGATTTGAGAGCAAACCAAACCGAAAATAAAGCTCTAACACTTAGAATTCAAGATTTAGAGCATTCTTTTCAAGCTCACCAAGATCAAGTTGATGCACTGGTCAGAGCCTTTGAACAGCAGGAGCAAGAATGGCTTCAAGTGGTTGGTCACTATAGACACCTTATTTTGTCCGGGCTATTTTTTTAGCAACTTAGGAAATAGACATGAGAAGGGGCAATGATCATCGAGAGACGTGTCACCCAATGATAAAGTATTTTTAAGGAGGTCAAGAAGGCCTATGGATCATATCAAAGATAAATGCAAAGATGTGGCATCAAAGGACGTAGTTCAAGGTGTCCAGGGACAAAATATATAAGAAAATTTATAGTTTTGCTTGAATGTATCGATACATGGTTCTCATATATCGATACAATACTCCAATATTCCAAAAATTTAAAATGTTCCTATTGGTATCAACACAACATGTAAATGTATCGATACATGAGCTTATGTATCGATACAGGAGCTCATGTATAGATACCAGGCCATGCCAAGACCGAAACATGCGTTCTATAAAGAAAGGTATCGATACATATCAACATGTATCGATACAATGGTTCATAGTACTGATACAATGGTTCACAATATCGATACAATAATCATTGTATCGATACAATTTCATTGTATTGATACACTCAAGGTTTTTGGACCAAATGTATCAATACGTTCAGTAATGTATCAATACATGCAGGCCATTTTCCATAGTCCAGGCATTTTTGACTCATCCACCACTGTTCCAAAACTCGATTGTAACTCATTTTTTTGCATCAGAAAAGATCAAAACCCATATTAGATTATCAATTTGGACCTTTGAATTAATCAAAACATTTTTTGAAATCTAAATTGGATCAAAAAGGTCAATGTCACATGATCACCCTACTTCCCCTAGTTTGTTGACCAAGATCACCATCAGCCACCCTAGTTGCTAGAAAATCATTTTAGCATTTAAGCCTGGCACACTATGTCAATCACATTGGTAGTAAGTTACTCCCTACAGCCACTCTATAGCCACCAAGCTGGCATCATTTTGTCCCACTTGAGAAATGGCTAAAAACATCTTTAATTTGGCTCTAAAATGCTAGTATAAATAAACCACTTATATCTTAGCTGAAGGACTTTTTAGATTCCAGCTTATTTTTAGCTTCCAAAACATATTCACACATCAAGAAATCCAAATCCTATAGCTCTTCACTCAGCACCCAAAAACAGCCTTAAAACACTCCGTCTCATCCACTACATATTCTGAAAACCACCCTCATCCATACTAAAACCAAAACCTCATTGTTTCTCTTTTTTTCTTACTTATTAACAACAAGGAAAAGAAGGAAATTCGTGCCATCTCTGCTGCTTCAACTATTTGGTCAAAAATTAAAGTTTTGTTGGTATAACTTCCTACTTTATCACCTTCATTTTCTATTTTCAGCATCTTTATCATTTTAATTAGCTCCCCATGTTTCCATCACTTTTTTAGGATTCTCATGCATTATTATGGCTTTTTAGTTGTGATAGTTTAGGATTTGGATGCCTTAATACCTCTTTGATGTGCAAAATGCCTCATATTATCCTTATTATTTTGATAGCTTTTGCTCATGCATTTATGCCATATCCATGCATCTAGTTATGATTAATCCATGTATGAATCATTAGCCTAACATATTTCAAGCATATTTATACATTAGCTTGCATCTTATCATGAATCATTGTCATTTTCAGCATCCATAACATTTTTTTGTCAAAGTGCATAACATTTTTCTTGTCTAGACCATTGGTAAAGTTAGCATCCCTATTCATGTTATCTGCCAGCCTCTTGTATGTTTGTTGTCTTCTCCTTGTCTAAATGCATGTTTGATGGCTATCAAAAATTGATGTTTAAAACCTCCCTAAGCCAAGCATGTTAACCTCAACTAATGAGGATTAGTATGGACTTAGCATTTTCCTTGAGGTTAGCAAAATCTTGGGGAAAATTAAGTTTTCCAGATTTGGAATATTAATTAAATGAGCTCAAAAGTTTTGATTTTCAGACAAAAATGGCCTTGCACCTATTCCCGAAATGTTTGTGCCTTGTTATTGAGTTAAAACCTTGAGTGGTATGATCAACGGGCTATTTCATCATCCCAAACTACTCTGAGGCTATGCAAATGAGTTCATGATGCTCATGCCACTATTTTCCTTCAATCATGGACGTTCTTACGTCTATGACTTGAGTTTAGACCTAAAAGCATAAAGAAAAATAAGAAATATCCTCTATTTTGCTTTGTCCCCTACTAGCAGCATCATTATTACAAATTGAAAAATCCATTCAAAATACCAAATGATTTTTTATGAATTTTATAATATTTTTCTCTTAAAGTGTGCCAAAATATCTTTAAAATGAGTCTTGTTCATCCCTGGATCAGTCCGGATGAAAGAGTTATGATTTTTCAAACCTAGACTATCCAAAACCCCTAGAATCAGTAACATGTATTCTGGTTAGGCCTTGCAGTCCCACTAGACGATTCTTCCAAATCCATACAACATTTTGCCTAAAAGGTTCATGAAATTCCCTTTCTGGAAAGGTATTATTTGCAATTTTCTGATATCGAATGAGTCCGGAATGATTTTTTGAATTTTGACACACTATTTTCCTCACATGCTCTGCTAGTAGCATAATTAATCCAAACTTGAAAATTTATTCCCCTGGAATGTGACTTTTTGGGATATTGGGAATATTTTTAGAGTAATCCTCATCGAATTACTTTCTAACAGTATCTTGTCCACCCTCTAAAGCCTTCAAACCAATTTAGAATAAATTCGAGAAGCGGGATAGCGCGATGTTGTCCCCTGTTTTCGGTTATGGTCAAAATTGAGTTATTTTCTCGAGCTTCATCTTGAGACATTTGAAATGTCACCATATCACCCTGATCAGCCTCGAAAACATGCTTTGACCTCCAATAGGCTCATATCAAGGCAACAATATATTATTTTTACGTCTTTACATCCTCATTTACAATAATTTCTTTTGCCAAAAATCGTTAAAATGCTTACTCATTTTCCAAATCACAAAGTTCTGTCAACTTGAGTTTTCCAACTTGACCTCTCTAAAGAGTGTTAACATGTCACTTTTGGGCATACTCCAACCCCAACCTTCCAAGGGGATACTCCAACCCACTTTTCAAAATTGTCAAGATTTAAAAAAAATTCTTTTGTCAAAATTATTTGCCATCCACGTGATACTCCAACTCCATCTTTTTGAGGGGATACTCCAACCCCATTTTTCAAAATTGTCAAGATTTAAAAATCTTCCTTTGTCAAAATTATTTGTCATCCATAGGGATACTCGAATCCTGTCTTTCAACTATAATTAAATTTTCTCCTTCTCCGACTTTCATAAGTGTGTCCAGAAAACCTCGTTCACTCAAGGAACCCAATGCATCTCAAAAATTGTTAATTTGGTCATTCCTAGATAATCGATGCCAATTGCGAGATAAATTCCAATAGTCCATCTCTTCTCTTTACCATTACATTGAATGGTCCATGTTATGTTTCTTTATTCATTGCCTTACTAACATCATTTCTTTGTGATGATTATTTGCATGCATGTTTTCAAAACATTTCAAGTAAAACTAAAGCTAATATTCCCTGTAGGTATCTCTTCAGTGCCCAAAGTGGAATATTTTATTTTTCAAAGTAAAATCCAGAGGTCATTTTTATTGAAAATCTTTATATTACCCATCTCTTTGAGGCATATATGAGATTAAATCTTTTCATCAAAACCTAGATTCATATTTCTATAAAATTCATGCATAAAAAAGGGATTATATCGAAATAGTGACAAGTTAAGATTCAAAGAATCGAAACCGAGATAAGACATAACTTGTAAGGTACCGATTTCAGACGTCGCGAAGAGGTTCATACCTCATCATGTGTAACCAACTCCTAAACCCAAATGATAACTCTTTGTACTACGTAGACCACGGGATTGATGTTTCAAGTCTGTAACTCACAACATAGGTTTCAATAGGCATCCGATCATGCCTAGCCCAAAATGATCGGTGGCAACTCTAAGCGTTAGCCACTTTGTGATGGTCATCCAAGACCAATAAGATGAGCGATTCATCTTATAGGCCTCTTTACTGTATTACTAGTCGAGAATCCATACTTTTTCATTCTCATCACATCGCAAAGGAAAAGTCTCTATCAAAAAGACATTTCTAAGTCAGAAAAATATTTTAAGTCATATGAATCCATAGATCCGCAAGGATCCAGCTAGGGGTACATTGCGACAATCACGTATGTCAAAACTATTAGGACCATCATCGCGATCTCACAGAGTAAATTCAGGTAGCTCAGTTAGAGGCAGAGAATATGATAGAAGTACCCGATCCCTGACAAGTGATATCTTACCCACTGGAGCCTAGGAGTAAGATTTGTTGTATTTTTTGGACCATGTAATCAGGCAATGTAATCGTGTCAGGCATTTTTTAATGTAATCATATGTAATCAAGACATTTTATTACTTTAATGAAATACGCTATTTGTGGAGCTACCCTTTAATCCAATTGTCCTTTTTGCATTTGCATGACTAACCTAATTATTTCATAATTTTATTCATTCATTTATCTTCATGATCTCATATTCACTCTCATTACATTAAACATATGCATGACCATATCATAAAGGCCTAATCTGAAAATAATTTAAAATGAAGGTGATCTAAAATAGGGAACCTACAGTTCACAATCAGTATAACACTCACAATCATCGAAAAGCGATGGAAAATGATCACTAAGCCCGTATTGAAAGACTCGAGCTCATGTATAGAGAGTCTCAAGAATAATCACTCCGTAAGAATGAGGAACTTTAAGCTTAGATTGCTGAACTAACTAAGCTGTTGTCTGATACTTTGAAGGAAAAAAGTAGCACAGTCAAGGTAGGAAAAGATCCGGCTAATCCTGAAAGCAATTTGAATAGTGGTACTAAAGCCACCAATGCTTAGAAAAAGGCATTGCATGGGTATCATCCTCCAGCAGCAAACATCCCACCAACTTAGTTATTCATTTACATCAATCCTACAACAGAATCCCATTTAATTCAAGGATTTCAAGGCATAGGCTCTTCACTAGCAAGGCCTATAGTCTTGAACCTCGATAAGCAAATGGAGCAAGAGAAAACAAAGAGGCCCTCAGAAAATGATGAGGACTTGGACAAGAATTAGTCACTGAAGAAGTGCCTTCGAGCTATTGAAGGAACTAACAAATTTGGAATTGTAGACACAAAATCATGAGGGTTGGTTTTGAGTCTCACTATCTCACCCAAGTTTAAAATGCCTAATTTTAAAAAATACAATAGGACTACTTAACCTTACTACCCATCTTCACATGTATTATCGTAAAATAGTGAGGTATAAAGAGAACAAGAAGCTACTAATCCATTGCTTTTAGGGTAGTCTGACTAAGGTAGCTCTCAATGGTACATAGGGCTTGATCATGTAAGAATTCAAACATGGGCAAATTTGGCATGCACATTCCTTGAACAGTATAAGCATGTGTCTGATTAGGTTCTGGATCGCCTCTCTCTCATGAACATGGAGAAGAAATCTTCCAAAAGCTTTGGGCAGTATGCTTAAAGATAGAGAGAGTAGGCAGCTCAAGTTTAACCCCCTCTGACTAAAAAAGAAATGACAATCATGTTTCTTTGCACCCTACGAGTTTTTACTACAAAAGGCTGGTAGGAAGCGCCGCAAAAAATTTTATAATATGGTTATATTGGGACAAATGATTGAGAACGCCATCAAAAGTGATAGGATATCCATTGGGGAAACATCTGGATTAGTCAAAAAGACAATAAGTAAGGGTAAAGAGAAGGAGGTGAATGTTGTCAGTATATGTACCTCTCGAGCATGTTGAATATGGGTCTTACCCCTTACTCATCATCACCGTAACCAGTTCACGCTACTAGGTTTGCTCCAGCAGTGAGCTTTACATTGAATCCCATTCAAAATGTGGCCTAGAATGCCCAACCTCATAATATGAATAGTGCAAAAGCTCCGAACAATCAATAAGCACCCCAAGAAAGTGAGCACTTTGAACCACTCCCTTGCTCCTATAAAGAGATTTACTCTCACTTATTGGCAAGTAAATTGGTGGCCTTAGTATTCACCAACCCAAGATAACCACCATACCCCAGATGGTATGATAAGAATGCTTATTGTGAATACCACACTGGAGTACAAGGCCATTCCATTGAGAACTACACTTCATTTAAAAGAAAAATGCAGGCTCTACTAGAAAAAAGAGTTATTAAGATCAAGAAAGGTCCTAAACCTAATGTTGAGGCCAATCCACTCCCTAATCATGCCAAACCAAGAGTGAATGCGATAATCAATAGGAAAGGTTGTTGGGTCAAAAGAAGCATTGTTGAAGTCAAAACCATGATCAACAAAGTGTGGTAAGCTTTTGTGAAATCTAGAATAGTAACAAATGATAAAAATGTTGTTGAAACATCCTATTGCCACTACAATCAAGAACACGATTTGCAATATTATACATCATTCTTGGAATTGTCCAAGGGATAATGGATCGGTCCGAGATCGAGTTCTATGAGGAATGGGATGGACACGATGATTAATGCCACTAATGAGTAGAAACCTACTGATGATCGAATCTCAAGTTGTCTGTCTCTTATGAGCATGAAAAATAGAGCTAATGAAAGTTTTAGGCAGTATACTGCAAGATGGATGGAGGAGGTTGCCAAGATTCATCCTTTACTGATAGAAAAATAGATGATTATTAGATTTATTAGCGCGTTGCAAGCCCCTTATTATGAAAAGGTAGCGAAAAGCTTCTCGAAGAGCTTTACAGATGTGATGGTACTCTGTAGGATGATCAATAAGGCAATGAAAAATGAATCGGGTAGAAAAAATATTTATAAAGACAAAGGGGAAGGAAAAATAAAGGCTAGTCAACAATCAAGGTCTGGCACTGAAGCCAGTTCATCTCAAACTTATGTTGAGTTAGACCTAAAGAGAATGGTGATTGAAGAAAACTGCGAGATTGTAGAAAACATAGAAAAAGTTAGAACGCCAATGAATTCGGTTTGGCAAATCCTAGTGCAAGCTAAGCTACTTAATGCAGCTGATAAGACAGAGGAAAGAATTAATGACTTCTATGATTTCCATACTATTTACAGCCATACTTTTCAAACATACAAAAAGTTTCACACTATGCTTCAAAGGATGATGAACAAGGGTAGCCGTGAATTCTGTGATGAAAAGCAAACCCTGTATACCAAGCTTGTAATTGCAACATCATCTATCAACACTATAGAAGAAGAAGAAGGCAATCTTTCTTACAGGGTTGGAAGTCATTGATCTTGTAGACAATCGACTGAAAGCCAAAGCCACCCTATTCAACCCATGCCAAAGATGATCATTCAACTTTCATCTTTTTTCCTTTATAAGGACGATAAGGTAATTCCTTAGAACTATGAAAACAAAACCTTAATCATTAGGGAATCTAGTTAGCGTAGGCCTTTCAAGAATGAGTCATGTAACTCAGAGTGGTAAATGTTATGCCCTAACAGCGTCAAAAAGTGAAACTCAGCAAGAGAATACTAGTCCTGTTCCTCAAGCATCAAAATCTGCAATCAAAAACTCAGATTCATACTCTTCAAAGAGCCAATGAATCAGAAAAAGCTACAGAATCCTTAAGTTCATCAAACATAGCAAATATAGCATTATTGATTAGTTGAACAAGCAACCAGCCAAGATATCTATTTTGTCACTACTATTGAATTCTGAAGCTCATAGGAATGCCCTCTCCAAAGTTTTGAATGAGGCTTATGTCCCTTCCAACATTTCTATAGGTCAATTGGATCACTTAGTGAGCAATATCACTACCGATAATTACATATCATTCAGCGATAATGAAATCTTGCATGAAGGGAGAGAAAACTACAAAGCCTTTCATATCACCACGTACTGTAAAGGCACCACGTTGCCCAAGATGCTCATTGATAATGAGTTAGCTTTAAATGCAATGCCCATGTCATACTTAAATAAGCTCCCCATTGATATATCTTATATCTAAAATAGTCATACAATTGTGCAAGCGTTCAATGAAATTAGCCAGAACGTTGTAGGAAACATTACTATTCCACTCCAAATTTACCCATGTACGTATGAAATTGAATTCCATGTGATAGACATTGCTTCATCATATAATTGCCTATAGGGAAAGCCTTGGATTCACTTTGCTGAGGCGGTACCATCATTTTTGCACCAAAAGTTGAAATTCATCATTGAGAACAAAGTTGTCAGTATCGAAGGAGAAGAAGATATCATCGTTGCTACGTCAATCGATGCCCTATATGTCAAACTTGATGAAGATATCCTAGAATTCTCTTTCCAATCCTTTGAGTTTGTCAATGCTACTTATGTCAAGGAAAGGTTACCAATGGTTTAGCCCTACTTATTAGAGAGTACTTACATGGGTTTGAAGTTGACTATCAACAAAGGTGCCCATGCTAGAAAAGAATTCAAAAAACACCTCTAAGGGATTACTGAAGTGTTAAAAGTTGTCAACCAAATGGACAAAAGAGGGCTAGGATTCAAGCCTAATATGCAGCAAAAAAGAAACCAAGCTCAGAAAAAGCGTGAAAAGAGGATGGCCCATTTGTTAGGATGAGACACAGAGGATAAGCTAATGATATTCCCATCACTTCGAGAAAGTTTTCATCGAAGGGGACATGTAAATACTAGCTTCACTAACGCTATGCTCATATTGAACAAAGCATTCAAGGATGTCTCCATCAATGCAATTGATAAGCTAAAGATGTCAACCACAAGTCTAGGGATTGGTTTGTGCCTTCTAAGATTTGTTCCGAGTGTTTAGACTAAGATAGAGATTCTTGTACTGTTCAAGTCTATTTTGAAGTAATGCTATGAACTAAACCTACATGCTCTCATCCAAAAGCATTATAGGATCCTTTGTACGGGCAACTTTTATTAAGTGTTATTAATGAGAATGACTAAGCATTATGCACTCATTCTTTGTGTTCATAGTTCTTGCCAACCTTACACCTTTGTGTTTATAGTTATTGCCAACCTTAGACCTTTCTTTACATAGTTTTCCACCTATATTGTTTTTGTTCATATTTTCAGGTACTTCGATGAAGGTAACATGAATGTTCATACTGAAATTTCAGAAATCGATCTCGAGCAACCAATCTATGCTAATGAGGTCGAATCTAAAGAGGATCTTGAAAAGAACCCCATGCCCCTAGACCTACTTAAACTAGTTGAACACGAAGAAAAACAGATATTACCTCATAAAGAGCCCACTAAAACCATAACCCTTGGAACAAAAAAAGATAAGAAAGAAGTCAAAATCAAAACTTCCATAAAACCATCAACTCGAGCAGAACTAATAAGTCACCTCCAAGAATATCAGGATGTGTTCGCCTGGTCCTACCAAGACATGTCTGGATTAGTTACCAACATTGTGGTCCATAAATTTCCACTCAAACCCGAGTGTAAGCCCATACAGCAAAAGCTCAGAAGGATGAAACCTGAAATGCTTATGAAGATTAAAGAAGAAGTGAAAAAATAATTTTAAGCAAGATTTCTTGAAGTAGCAAAATATCCTGAATGTGTAACTAATATAGTCCCAATTTCTAAAAAGGATAATAAAATATGGATGTGTTTAGATTATAGGGATCTAAATCGAGCCAGCCCAAAAGATAATTTCCCTTTACCTCACATTGACACCCTAATAGACAACATTGCCAAAAATACACTATTTTTCTTCATGGATTGGTTTTTGGGCTATAACCAAATTAAAATGGCAGCTAAAGACATGGAAAAGACCACCTTTGTAACCATGTAGGGCACGTTTTGCTACAAAATGATGCCTTTCGAGCTCAAGAACGCTGGGTCAACTTACCAAAGGGCGATGGTAACATTATTCCATGATCTCATGCATAAAGAAATCAAGGCCTATGTAGATGATATGATCGCCAAGTCGCCAAAGAGAGTGAACACATGGCCAGTTTGTAAAAACTCTTCAAAAGGGTTCACAAATACCAACTCAAGCTAAATCTTGCGAAATGCACATTCAGTGCCATATCTGGTAAACTATTAGGTTTCATTGTGAGCGACAAAGGAATAGAGGTTAATCCTGACAAGGTTAAGGCTATTCAGAATCTGCCACCACCTTGAACTCAAAAGGAAGTGAAAAAGTTTTTTGGGATAACTAAACTACATAGCATGATTGATATCTTAGTTAACCGATAAATGCGATCTAATCTTTTGACTGCTTCAAAAATAAAATACCAAACAATGGAATCAAGAATTTCAAAAACCTTTTGATAAGGTCAAACATTTCCATTCAAAACCTCTAATACTCATGCCACCAGTGCTCGACTGATCACTAATCTTGTATATATCAATTCTAGACAAGTCGATGGGCTATCTATTAGGACAACATGACCAAACAGGAAAGAAGGAATAGGCAATCTATTACCTGAGCAAAAAGTTTACAGAATATGAAAATAATTATTCATTCGGAGAAAAGCTATGTTGTGCTTTAGCTTAGACAGCCTGAAGGTTAAGGCAATACATGTTGTACAACACTACGTGGTTAATTGCTAAGCTTGATCCAATCAAGTATTTGTGCAAAGCCCCTACCTTGTTTGGGAGGTTAGCCAGTTATGCTATCTGAAAACGATATTATGTGCATGAACTAGAATGCCATTAAAGGTAGTGCGATAGTAGACTTTTTAGTGAGTCGAGCCATAGATAACCATCAGCCTTTGGATTTTGAGTTTCCTGATGAAGACTTGATGTGAATATCTGAGGCAGAGAATACTAACAAGTGTGGGTTGTAGTGGAAAATGTACTTCAATAGAGCTTCAAACGCACTAGGGCATGGGATTGGGGCAATTCTTATCTCGCCTAAAGGAAACCATTACCTTTTCATGGCCAAATTAAACTTTGACTGCACCAATAACATAGCTGAATATGAGGACTACATCATAGGACTCCTATGGCAAACACGTGATGCTAAACTGATCCACTATGGGAATCTAATATCAAAGCTGAAGAAAGAGTTTAATGATATCAGCTTTTAACATCTACCTCAAGAAGAGAATTAAATTACTGATGTCCTGGCCACTTTATCATCCATGTTCAAAGTTAATCGAGTATCAGTCATCACTCATATTCAAATGAGCATCTATACAACTCTGGCACATCGTCAGAATGTTGAAGAAGAAAAGGATGGTTTGCCATGGTATCTTGACATATTTCAATACATTAAGGATCAACGGTACCTAAAAGATGCCACCAAAACTGATAAAAGAACCATCAAATGATTAGCTGCGAACTTTATTTTGGATGGTGGGTCCTGTATAAGAAATGCTGGGATTAGGTTTTACTCCGATGCATGGATGCCTCTAAAGCTAAAAGAATACTTGAAGAAGTTCATGAAAGAATTTATGGTATGCACACTAATAGACACCGAATGGCAAGACAAGTCATGCAATCAGGCTACTATTGGTTGACCCTCGAAAAGGATTGCATTAACTATGCTCAAAAGTGTCACAAATGCCAAATCTACACTGATAAAATCCATGTCCCACCGACACCTCTACATGTTATGATGGCTCCATGCATTTTTTTTAAAAAGGGCACGAACATGATCAGACCAATTAACCCTAAGACTTCTAACGGTCATCACTTCATTTTAGTCATAATTGATTATTTCACCAAGTGGGTAGAGGCAGCTTCTTATGCCAATATTACCAGATCTATCGTGCATAAATTTGTAAAATGAAACATCATTTATAGATATAGTTTTCCTGAACAAATCATCATGGATAATATGCATAATCTGAAAAATAAAATGATGCAAGCAGTTTACTCTTAATTCAAGATTCAGCATCGAAACTCTGTGCCATACCATCTGAAAATGAATAAGGCAGTTAAAGTAGCCAACAAGAATATCAAAAAGATAGTTGAAAAAATGGCTGAGACATACAAAGATTGGCATAAAAAGTTGCCTTTTACCTTCCATGCCTATCGCACAGTAGTATGAACTTCCATGGGTGCTACCCCATTTTCTTTGGTCTATGGCATGGAGGTTGTCTTGGCAATCGAGATTGAAATCCCTTTACTTAAGGTCTTTAGGGAATCCTAACTTGAAAAAGCTGAATAGGTTAAGAGCCGATATGAGCAACTTAATCTCATTGAAGAGAAAGGAATTAAGGTCGTTTGTCATAGGTAGATGTATCAAAAGCGAATGATGAGGGTTCATAACAAAAAGGTCTATCATTGCCAATTTTGAGACGGTGACTTGGTACTCAAACAAATTCTTCCGATCCATAAAGATGCTCACGAAAAATGGACCCTAAATTAGGAAAGGCCATACATGGTGAAACGTTTATTCTCTAGAAGAGCCTTAATCTTAACCGAGATGGATGGCAGTGACCTATCCAACCCTGTGAATTATGACTCTGTTAAAAAATACTATGCTTGAAAGGACTTTAGGATGAAAACCTGAAAGGGCATCCTATTAGTCATTTGCCTACCACTCTAAAGAAAACACAAAAAAAAATAGCTTAAGTTGAAAACATAAGAGGGCGGCTTAAGGAACCAGACCCTTTTCCCTATATTCATAACTCTGGTCAAGACACCAAGTTATAACCTAACCCATTTGTTCTATGCTAACCAAAACTTACCAAATCTCATCCACACCTGCACTTGAAAACTGGAAACCATCTAGCTTTGAGGCCCCTATCCCACCAATCTTCTTATGAGTCGACTAGCACTAAAAGGATTAATTGTTCGAGAAAAATCTTTAAAAGCATTCAGTGAAGAATTCATGTCATCAACATCAGAGCCAATCAACTAGGAAGACATCTTTTATCGCTTTTATATTTCAACATCTTTCATAATCTCATAAGTTTGTCACTACTTATACCCTCTTTCTTTGAATGAAAATATAATCACTGGATTTCTCATAAAATCTTTTCGTAACCTTGCATTCCATGTTGCATCATGTTTATCATTTAATTGATAATGCTTGATAAATAAACAAAACTAATAATAGGATTTTCTAGCATTACTTGGAAAGATAAAACTTTGCAAGAGCTTTATTTCATGTCTAAAGACTAAGAATAAACTCTTGGGGCCACAACCGGTCTTACCCTGGGACCTCACATCTTGAAAATATGCTTAAAACCTTATTCTAGTAAGTGATCATGGACTTCCTATACCTTCAAAGAAGGGACAACCTTAACATACAAAGCATCTGGAAATCTAAAGCAAGATTGACAAACCCTGGGCAAAAAGTCACTTTATAGAAGATGAAGAAGGCCAAAACCCACCACTGGATTAGTCTTTTAAAGTCATTACCCTTCCATCGTTTAAATAGGCACTTGCACCCCTATGCATTTTGTAACATTTAACATCCTACAGATACCAGCTCTCGCATACAGAAATTAAATTTATGGATAACCAAAAGTATAATTCTTTTATTTTGAAAAACCTTGCGAGGCTTCAAGTTGGTACCTTTAACCTTACGTGCTCATCGAAAGTCACCCAAGGAGGAATCTAAACTTATTTCTTTCTAGTTTTTAAAAAGCAGGATGCCTTTCCTGACTTACTTCAAAGCCTACATAAGCTGGTGGCAACTACCTACCTCAGTCCTCAAAGAGTAGGATGCTTTCTTACCATAAAGCCGACATAAGCTGGTGGCAACTACCTACCTCAGTCCTTAAAAAATAGGATGCTTCCCTACCTCAGGACCCATACAAGCTGGTGGCAACTACCTACCTCAGTCCTCAAAGAGTAGGATGCTTCCCTACCTTAAAGCCCATACAAGCTGATGGCAACTACTTACCTTAGTCCTTAAAGAGTAAGATGCCTCCCTACCATAAAGCCTACACAAGCTGGTGGCACCTACCTACCCTAGTCCTCAAAGAGCAGGATGCTCATTAAAGCCCACATAAACCGATGGCAACTACCTACCTTAGTCCTCAAGGAGTAGGACTCTTTCTTACTATAAAGCTTACATAAGCTGGTGGCACCAAGTAACCTACCTCAGTCCTCAAAGAGCTAGATACATCCCTACTATGAAGCCCACAAAAGCTGGTGGCACCTATTTACCTTAGTCTACAAAAAGTTGGACGTTTTTCTTTACATACCTTAAAGCCCAAACAAGCTGGTGGCACTTGTCTACCTTAGTCTAAAAAGAGTCGGATGTCTTTCTTTACCTACCTTAAAGCACACACAAGCTGATAGCATATGTTTAGGGTAAAACCCATAAAATAGCCTAGTAAGAAGGTCAAACCCTATAAAACTCATCAAAATCTTCTTTTCTGCAAGTACATTTAACCCATCTCAATGTGATACTAAATAGCTATCTGCTTTTCTGTAAGCATACAAAACCATCATCCTACTCGAACAAGTTGGTGTTTATCTATCTTTGCCTTATTCCTAATACTTAGCAACAGCCAAAGAGGGGCAGTTGTAGACATATCATTTTGTTCGACCCATTTTTGGCATCCCAAGACTTAATTGAAGGATGATAAAATCTAAAATTAAAATAAAAACTAGGAGACACTGTCGGGTGCCATGTTGCCAAGCACTATTAGATGGCACGGTGCCATGCAAAAAATTTTTTTTATGAAGGTCTGAAATGCCTATGGGCTATATTAAAGAAAAATATAAAAATGAGGTATCAAAGGCCATTTTTCATGGTGTTATCAGAGTCATACAGATGAGTACATGGATTAATTTTTCACTGTTTATGACCAAGTTAAGGAAAATCAGGAAGCCACAGGTACATGCAAGTTACATTGGTGTATAAGTATGCATACAAGGCTTTACATTGCCAAAAACTTGAATTTTCACATGTAATATCGATGCAAGAGGGTTCAGTATCGATACCTAAGATGTGGTATCAATACCTAGCATGTTTGCATCAATACAGACCTTGGCAATAGTGAAAATTATGATTTTTCGTAAAATGTATCGATACACAAGCATAAGTATTGATACAAATCCATGGAGTATCGAAACAAGCCTCTAAGTCTTGGCACTAGAAACATTTTTTGCTCTTAGTATCGATACATAGCTCATTGTATCCATACTTATGGGTAAAAAGTACTTTATGTATCGATACAACGTGTTTTGTATCAAAATAGCAAGGCATTTTTGCCTAGTTCAAGCCACTTTTTAGCCATCAAAAACTCGGTTTAAACATGCTTTTGCACCAAGGAAATATCATAAATCATTGTAAACCTTAACTACGGGCTTATGAATGGAATCAAACAAATTTTTGGATCCTGAACAATCAATGACAAAGGTCACTTTCATAAGATATATGGTTGTAAGAAGGTATGGCAAGCATATCTCCAGTAGCAGGTTATCACAGCCTTTCTACATCCTGACTTAGCATGGCAGAACCAATGAGAAGAGAGTCAGCTGAGCATGGTAGCTAGAGATGTCCCTTGGTGCAAGAAGGAAAGATCAAAAATACCCTTGCATTATCTTCTAAAAGTAGGGGCTGAGCAAAAAAAAAGACTCTCAGCTATCTCAAAGAAAAAAACCTTTAACCATTTTTCATGAAAGCTCTCCAGCAATCACAAAAAACTCTCCATCCATCCCATAAATCCTCCAGCAGCTCCAGTTCTAAAAAC
>JBBYHL010000016.1:20945114-20971736 GCA_038381835.1 Adansonia madagascariensis | reverse complement strand
TCATGAAAGCTCTCCAGCAATCACAAAAAACTCTCCATCCATCCCATAAATCCTCCAGCAGCTCCAGTTCTAAAAACTCACTAAAAACACTATTCCATTACCTTTCACCCTCAACCAACCTTCATTCCTGTAGCTTCCTAAAACCACCACTAGAACACCTTTAAAAACTTAACCTTTCACATACTTTCATCCTCAAAACCCCCCACTAGTAACCATATTACCAGAAAGCTTTTTCCTTTCACCTTTTTCTTGCTAAATAATAGAAAAAGAGGAAAAGAATTGAGCTTAAAGTTACCATTTTTAAAAGAGAGGAAAGTTCAAGCTTTTGCTGGTATTTTCTATCTTGTTCCATACATTTTCTATTTTGATCATCCATTTCATATTATCATGCCTAATCCAAATCCCAATCAAGAGATAACCCAAAGGCTCGACCATAACCAACCATCATTTATATTTTAAGTTGAGCACGCTATGCCCTTCGGATCATCCAAAGTTTTAAAAGCAGGCACATGGTGACAATATGCATATATTTTTAATAAATGATTATTGACATTTTAGAAATAAATAATAAAAAGATTTCTTTGCATTACTTTGAATTAAGTTAAACATTATAGCGACCTTAGTTACTATTTCAATTCTTTGTGATATTATAGAAAAGATTAAAATCAATTGATAATATGGTTAAGTATCATCAAAGAAAAAGGAATTTTGAAGTCATGATTAAAGTACATCTTTCATAAGAGGAAAATAAATTCTTCACAAGGAGCATCAAATCTAAATCATTAGTTTTACTTCCCTTACCCAAAGAAAACAATATTAACAATATTTTCTGAAAATGCCTTTGACTTCGAGTATCGGAGTAAGTTTACTTCACCCATACCATCTTTTGAGGATTCCTTCAAATTGATGTTCAGGCACTAGCTCTCTTGGCCAAAAAAAGGTGATTTTCGCAACATTTTTTGAAAATGCCTTCAAATTCCAAAATAAGCTGGATCAGCAATAATTAATAATGATCAAATTCATAGGTTGTATAAATGAATCATGTGAATTCATCATATGCATTATTCATGCATATGTATCTAATAATTTGCAAGAAGAGTTAAGCATGCTAAAGCAGAGCGATAATTATGCTTATTCCTTTAAGTTGAAAAGTAATTCCCTCATCCTCTCAAATTGACCAAGCATCAAATCTTATTCCAGCCTTTTTCATTTGTTGACCCATACATTTTGCCTCAGCCAACCCTTTATCCTCGTTGACTTATAAGTTTTGTCCCGGTCAACCCATTAGACTTAGGTTCTACCTTAGTCACCTTTATTAACTTGTAAGTTTCATTTTGGTCAACCTTTTTTTGTTGACTCATAGGTTTTGCCCTAATCAACCCTTCATCCTGTACCTTTGTTGATTCTAGGTTTCATCTCAATCAACCTCTTTCATTTGTTAACTCGTTGGTTTTGCATTGGTCAACATTTTACCCTTATTAACTTGTAGGTTTTGTCTCGATCAACTTTTTTCCTCTATTGACTTGTAAGTTTTTGCTCAGTCAATTATTTTTTCGTTGACTCATTGGTTTTGTCCCGATCAACCCTTCATCTTTTACCTTATTGACTTATTGATTTTTTCATGGTTAAACCTTTTTATTTGTTGACTCGTAGGTTTCATCTCGATCAACCATTTATCCATGTTGACTTGTATGTTTCATCTCGATCAACCTTTCTTTCATTAACTAGTAGGTTTTATCCTAGTCAACCCTTCATCCTTTACCTTTGTTGACTTATAAGTTTAGTCCTAGTTAACTTTTCTTTTCATTGACTTATATGGTTTTATCTCAATTAACCCCTCTTATTTCTTGACTAGCATAGTTTTGTCCCAGTCAACCCCTTTTGACTTAGGTCTTACCCTAGACATTATTTTAATTTGGATTCACCTTTGACTAATTAGTTTCACTGTTAGTTTATTTTTCAAAGTGTAATGACCCAAATGAAATTAGGTCTATTTGGTCTTTGCCCTGTTCCTGATTCTCAACAACGGTCAAGAAAGGGCAGCTGTAGACATCTAATTTTATTCGGATCTTTTTTTCGACAATCTTGAATATCTGAGATGGAGAACTTAATGGCCACCCTCATCGAGAATGATCATGTTTAGATGAACAAGAAATTCTCAAGACCTTTCTAGTCATATTTAATGGCCACAAGTTTACATGATAGGAAAAAATTATATTTTGATATCTAATTTCGGATATATAGGATGAATATTTAAAAAAAAATTATTTTTCAATATTTCCTTGTCAAATTTTGGAAATCCATCTCTGCAGGTGATATCACAGTCAAATTTTTTATTTTTAGAAATTTTTTGAGAATTTTTGTAAAATTCAAGAAATTGACTATCTTATATTTTTATCGATACCTAGTTGGTATTTATGTCAAAACTCACTCCAAAAAATCAGAAATATTTTAGAAAAAAATTCATATTAGCATTTTATACCACAAAGTGTCAAGTTATCCATTTTTGTAATTAATTTTGAATTTTTCGTAGTACCGCGAGTATCATACTTATGAAATTTTTGGTAAAAATTATTTCATATTTTCATCTTTGTTATTTTAATAAATTAATATTTTGATTAATGTGACAGATAAAATCCATTTTTTTAAAATTTGAACACTTTTTTAAAATTTTCTTGATTTTAAATACGAGCTTTCTTTTATCTGTAAAATTTTTATTGAAATCTTCTCGAGTTTTTAACTTCAAAATTCTTTAAATATTCACATTTAATTAATTACCATTAAATCAATTTTTCAAACTTCATTTTATTTTATAAGTTTTACATTTTCTTCTCATATTTAATATAAGGATTTTTCTACACTATAAATTTTTTAACAAGATTTTTTGATTTTATAATTTTTAAAATTCTTCAAATATTATTGTTTAATCCATATTAAATCAATTTTATAAAACTCATTTTATTTTAGGGGTTTTGTATTTTTTAGAATTTTCTCTTGTTTCCAAGATACAGAGTTTTCTACTCCATAAAATTTTTTGGGGGAAATTTTTTTGAGTTTATAAGTTTAGAATTCTTTAAATATCTTCAGTAAACTCATATTAAATCAGTCTTTCAAAATTCATGCTATTTTATGAACTTTAAATTTTCTTTTCAAAATTTTTTCGTTTCTAAAATACGGAGTTTCATACTCCCTAAATTTTTTTAGATGATTTTTCTCAATTTATAATTTTTAAAATTCTTTAAATATTATTTTTTTAATTCATATTAAACCAGTTTTTCAAAATTTATTTTATTTTATGAGTTTGGAATTTTTTTTTATATTTTCCCATTTCCAAAATACTGTTTTCCATTCCGTAAATTTTTTTTGGGATTATAATTTTTGAAATTCTTCAAATATGATTGTTTAAATCATATTAATTAGTTTTGAAATATTCAATTTATTTTATGAGTTTTGTATTCTTTTCACATATAACAATTTTTTCAATAAGAGTTTTTCTCGTAAATTTTATGAGTTTACTATTTTTAATGTTTTTTCTTGTACATAAAAAAATATAGTAAATTAAAGATATGAAATAAATAATTTTTAATTTTTAATTTTTATAATTTGGTCTTTATAATTATTTTTTATGATATAATTTTACATATTAATACAAATATCACACAAAATGCTCTAGAAATCAATGATGTCATAAGCAATTTAAATCAAATCAATTAAAAATGGTAATAATTATAAAATAAAATAATGGGCTAGAAAAGTGTATAAGGCTTCGGCCAAGGGTTGTCGTTTTGTTAATGAGTCTTGGTAGAAAAAAAACACTAGAAAAACACACCTAATATAGTTTTCAAGCTTTTTCTTAAGGTAAAAGCAGTTGTTTTCTTTAGATTTCTTTAGTTTTCTTCATTTTGATTCATTTTCATCCTTATTTATAAGTCAAAAGCATGTTAAGGCTCATTGATTCTCATCCATGTCGAAAGGCTAAGCATGGTGACTTTGAAATTTTTTTGTATTACTTCTTATTTTAGTTTTTTTAATTAAATCTTTTTTTATGGAATTTTATTTTTGTTGTTATGATTTTTATTTTGGTTGTATTTATGTTGATGTTTAAATTATTTCTTTCATGTTGTTTTGATGTTAATATGTTGATTAGTTTATTAGTATATTTATTTTATGATTTTGCTTTGGTTTAAGTTTAATAATAATTATTTATGCTTACTTTCATGACTTTTTATATCAAAGCATGAATATATTTCATGTTTTTCACCTTAGCCGAATCTGATTGGAGTTGATGATGATGGTGATTTTATGCTTATTTTTGTCTGATTTCATGCTTTTTAAGTTATTTTGTAGTCTTAGTAAATATAGGGACTAAATCGTAAAATATGTAAAAGTTTTTTAGTCCTTTCTAAATTGCAAACATGTTTTAGGTGTTATTAACACAAGGGATAATTTTTTAATTTTAAAAAGTTCAGGGATTAAATTGTAAAATAAGAAAAATTGTGTTTCATGGCTAAGAATGCTTGGTTGAATCTTCATATAGATTTTTGTCATGATTTTTGTGTTGATTCTTATCTGGTTTGATGATTTGTTATGATGTTTTATGATTTTTCCATGTACGGGTCAAAATACAAATTTAAGAAATTAAAGGACTATTTTGTAAAAAGATGAAAATTTTTGTTTAAAGGCAAAGGTGTTTGGCCAAGTCCTTCTAGATGTGTTTGCTACATTTTCATATGGGTTTTCATATATTTGTGGTGTTTTATGATGTCTTTTCTATGTAGGGACTTAAATATAAATTTTAAAAGTTTAGGATTAAATAGCAAATGTTAGTATTTAGAGGTAAAATGGTTATTTTTGTCATTTCTAAATATTTCTATTATTTTTATGGTCTTCTGTAAAAGTATAAAAATATTTAGAACTTTTCATATCCTCTTAATTTTTTGCCAGGAACAAAAGAAAATTTTTAAAAATTTAAAGGCGTAACATTTCATGATTATCTTAGTGTCTGTTTGGGTATCGAGATACTTATACATCGAAGGTATACCCTAAGGGCATTTTAGTATTTTTCTTAAACCAAGTCGTAGATAGTAACAGGGATGCTTTTATTCCAAAGGTGCATATTTAGGATAGATTTATCATTTCATCAACATATTAGTGTCCGTTAGGGTACCGAGATACTTTCACGTCGAAGATATACCTTAAGGGTATTCTGGTAATTTCTCTTTAGCTAAATCTTAAATAAGCACTGGAATGCTTTTAGGTCAAAGGAGTATATCTAGGATAGGTTCACAATTTTCTTATCATTTTCATATTCTTAGGATAACCAGGATATTTTTACGTCAACGGTACACCCTAGGGTCGTTTTGATAGTCTTGTATTAGAACCAAGTCCTATGTGAATACTAGGATACTTTCATGTAAAAAGTACACATTAGGAATGGGTTTGTCATATTGGACCATTCTTAGGTCTTAGGGTTAATATTTTAATAAAATCAGTTATATTTTCTAAAATTAAGGCAATGTCTTCTAATTAAATTAATGCGTAAAATTCCTAAAGAATATGTGAGGGATTCTACATATAATTTTAATAATGAGACACCTTTTTCAAAATAAAGGTTGGGTTTTTTTCAATTTTTGTAAAAGTAAAACCTTTCATATGCCACAGGTTCTCCAATGATGTATGATAGAGAATGATAAAAACTTTCGTATTCTCTTGGTTTTTCGGGAGGATATGAGTGATATTGTGATTTCCAAAAATAGTAAAACCTGATTTTCTTGGAATAATAAATTTTGTTTAATAAAATATTATGGGAATCATAATTAAATATTAAATATTGAAACCAAATAAGATTAAGATTTAAGCTAACATATAATTAATAAGGTACTAATTTTTGGGCATCACGAAAGGGTCGATCTTTACTCATGATTTTAACTAACTCTCGAACTCTTTCACGTGATCTCTGGTATTGACGTGGACCTTGGATTTTATTTTCAAGGGTTTCATAAACTTTAAAATATAAACTCCAATAAGTGACCGATTTCACCTAACAAATAGATCGATGGCAACTCCAAAATAAATGGTCATTTCATAACGACTATTTAGAGTTAAGTTGGGTGAGTGATTCATTTCAACAACTAAGTCCCTAGACACAAAAATAAAAAATAATGTTAATAATGATATGAGCCCCTAAAAATAAAAGAAAATAATGATATATAGATATATATATAGGAACAATGGGCATACTAGTCATTTTAAGTCAGACTGTTAGGATTTGTATCTGAGCCATTTTACAAGAGGTATTCATTTGTCATCACCTATTTATTGAAGAGGGTTGGCTGTAGAACATAACAACATGCCCTAGAAATGATCATAAAATAAAATAAAGAATACAGGCAACAATGTCTATTATCGCCTACGTAACATGGTGTATAAAAGTGAAGAAAAGAATTATTCCCCAAGTGACCTTATTCTTTGGGTTATTTTAGCAACATCCTGGTATAGTTTGATGTAGTTCGGCTTATTGGGTTCACTACATGGGTTTAAATTGATGCCTAAATTGTTATCCGAATTGCTTCTCCATTTGGTAAAGACAGTCGAGGCACCCCAATCTAGGCTCATCATGGGTTTGGTGGAGTGAGTTTGATTCGATAGATGTATTTCCCTATGCAAATGTGAAGGGGTACTCATGAGAGATATAGGTAATTTACACCCCAGAAGGTCTTGCCATACCGATGCGAAAGGTTAGTCACAAAAGTAGATGGCTCACTTCCTCCTAACAATTAGGAGACTAACCTCACCATGGTGTTTGGTGGGAATCTAGTGCAAATACAAATGCACAGTGTATGTCGGGGAAACAATCAAACCTTTTGTTTTACTCCCATGTTACCATACTTATTCAAGTTGATATTTATTCAAGAACAAATAGCCCCTGACAATCATATGGTAAAAACCATGAAAGATAAAAAGTTAATAGATAAAGGTGAAAGGAGATTATAACCAAATAATGATGGAATTTGAAAAAGCCAAAAATAGAGCGAGATATATCTTGTTGTAGGCTTAACCCTCTAATCTCCCCAGTGAAGTTGCCAAGTTGTCATCATGTACATGACTTAGAAAACAATATCTTGAGGTGCACATGACTTAAAAAATATATGGTGGTCTGGTCAAGCCTTTGGGTTATCCCTTGGTCAGGATTTAGATTAGGCATGATAATATGAAAAGGAGAGAAACTATCAGACAAATCACTCATCCAACTAATCTTGAAAAGTTACTATAAAATAACCATAAATTTAGAGTCGCCACAAATCATTTTGGGCTAAGCATGATCAGATGCCTTGAAAATAATATCTTGAGGTATGAAACTCGAAACATTGATTTCAAGGTCTACAAGGTCCAAAGATTCATTAGTTAGGTTCAGGAATTGGTTTCACATGGGGAAGGATTAGCACCCCTACGACACTCGAAATCGGTACTTGCTAACTATATCTCGCTTTAATTTTAACTTAATCGATTTTATTTGGTCATTATTTAAATATAACCCTTTTTTACACATGAACTTTTTTAAAAAAATTGTAGATATGGGTTTTGAAAGAAAATTTATATCACTTTGCATCGTAGAGGTGTAAAGAGCATAGGGATTTTCATGAAAATAATTTTCAAATTAAATTTTGAAAATTTGGATATTCTATATTAAGTACTAAAGAGATACTAATACGGAACATTGCCGTGTAACATTTTGTTTAAAAAAACAAATTTTAAATATGAATGCATGATAGTCACTACAAAAGGGAACCGCATTAGTAAGATGAAAAAATATATAATAATTTCACAAACAAATAAGTACAAATAAAAGAATGTTAAAAAGAGGGATGATCGAGATGTATCTTGTAATTGTCTTCAATTATTGAAGAATAACCCAAATGACAATTTGGAGACATGTTTGGATTCAATGGTAATTTGAGAGGCAAAAAAAGTTTTTAATTGAAATAGTCTAGAGCATTTAGAAGGGAGAAAATTCTTGGGATCTTTAAATGAAAGTGGGGTTGGAGAATCCCATCGAGAAGTGCAGTTGGAGTGTCCCAAAAAATGAAGATCTTAATATTTTAAAAAAATAATTAGGAATCTCGAATAAATTCAAGAGAAAAAGTTTGAGTTTTGGTAGAAAAAGGGGTCGGAGTATCCCCTCGAAGTGGTGGGGTTGAAGTATCCACAAAAATGAATTTTGATGTCTTAAGAAAATAACTAGCAATCTCAAATAAATTAGAGACAGAAAATTCAAGTTTTTACTTTTAGTGGAAAATAGGGTTGGAATATCTCCTTGGAGTAGTGGGGTTGGAGTATCCCCAAGAATGAATTTTTTGGTGATTTAAGAACATAGTTGGAAATCTTGAATAAATCAGAGAGAGAATTGATTTTTTCGGTGAAAAACGGGGTTGGAGTATCCTTGAGAATGAAAATTTTTGATGATTTAGGAAATAATTAGAAATCTAGAATAAATCTGGGAGAGAAAATTTGAGCTTTTAGTAGAAAACGGTGTTAGAGTATCCCTTCAGAATAGAGGGGTTGGGTTATCCCTAAAGATAAATTTTTTTTATATTTTAGGGAAATAATTAGGAATCTCAAAAAATCTATGAAAGGAAATTCAAGCTTTTACTAAAAAACATGGTTGGAGTATGCCCTTGGAATGGTAGGTTTGGAATATCCCCAAAGATGAAAATTTATGTTTAAAAAATGATTATCTTAAAAAAAGGTATTTTAAAAAATAAGAAACCAAAAATTTGAATAAAATATATTTTTATCTTAAGCCTTGATCTGAGCCTAGAAGGCTTATGTTGTAGGGGAACCAATCGGATGCACTTCGAGATGTTAAAACATCTCTATAAAGGCATTTTAGAAATTGGGTTAAAAATAATGGACAGCATCATGTCATCTCCCTTTTCGAATTTATTCTGGGTTCATCCAAAGGCTTTTGAGGATAAATGAGGTACTATTAGAAAGTAACTCAATAAGGATTAGTTAAAAAATATTTCAAAAATCCTAGAAAATCATTTTATAGGTAGAATTAATTTTTGAAATTAGGTTTGTCTCGACACTAGCAGCATGTAGAGGGGAAAAGGTGTGATGGACTTCAAAAAATCATTTTGGACTCTTTTGAATCTTTAAATCGCAAACAATATCTTTCTAGAAAGGAAATTTTGCAAACTCTCTAGGAAAAATATTTGAAATATACAATAAAATCATCAGATGAACCGAACCAATCCAAAAAGGATACAATAATGCTAGTTTTAGGAGTTCTAGATAGTAAAGTTTAAAAAATCATAATTCATTTATTCGGACTGATCTGAGGGCAAATGAAGCACCATGGGAAAGGTATTTCAACGCCTTTAAAGTAAAAATATCATAAAACTCTACAAAAATCATTTATGGTTCAAAAATAATTCTTCAAACTCAAACTATAGTGTTGCCAGAGCAATAACAAGGGATTATTTGATCTTTCGCTTTCTTAGGGGTCAAATTCAAGTTATAGATGTCTAAACATCCACAACGTAGGGAAAAGAATGACATGGGCATTACAGTTCATTCCACAATTCCAAAGTAGTTTGGGACAATGAAACAACTCGTTGACCATGCCACTGTAAAGGTGTTAAACTCAAGATCAAGGCCTAATATATTTTTAACCAAAAGAGGTCATTTTTTATTGAAAAATAGCATTTTATTCCATTGAATCCAAAGCTAGAAAGTTTGATTTGTCCCCAAGATTGGAGGAACGATTTGATGGAAAGATTAAATCTATGCTAGTCCTCATTGTTTGAAGGTAGCATAGACTTGAGTTGGAAGTTTTTGAAAAATAAAATTTCTTTATAACAAACAAGCATGCATTTTGACAAACAAGTCATGAATGAAATGCAACTTGCATGATAGTGAACTTGAGCAACACATTCAAGCAAGCAAAGATGATATTTTAATAATAAAAGAAGTGCAAAACTGGAGGGTTATGATAAGAAGATGCATGAACAAGCTTATGATGAACATGTTTGAACTAAAAAAATGTTGGAATGTTTAAAAACCATTTTTATTTCATGGAACCTATCAAGATGCCAGAAAATGCGTGAACATGCTAAAGACATGTTAGAACATTCAACTATGAGATGAATATGTGAATATGGAAGGAACATCGTAAGAAATGCATAAAGGGAGGTTGTTACGATGATGAAAATAAAGTATGATATGTTTGTATATCCAAACAATGTCAAGGTATCAAGAGGGTCATCAAACCTAAAACTACCACAACCAAAGCCACAATAATGCATGAAAATCTAAGAAGGGTCATAGAAACATAAAGAGGTCACTCAGATGATGAGAATGATGAAAAATCAAAGAATATTTAGAGTAAAGTGGAGAAAATATACTAAAGTTTCAACCTTCAGTTTTTTCCTTTAAGTAGCAACTCTGAACCCATTTTTTCTTTTTCTTTTTTTTTTTATGTTGAACAAACAGAATATGGTGGAAAAGAGGGGCTTTTTAGTTAGGATATAGATGGAGGAAAGTTTTGATAGGAAATATGAGTGGAATGGAAGGTTTTAGAAGGATTTTTTGTGGTGATTTTGAGGAGTTCCAAGAATGGAAAAAGGTTTTTTGGTTTTTAGGTTGTTGGGGAATATTAAGGGAATGTGAGTATTTATTTGTGTTTTTCTCTCTGTGTGTATTTTGGTCTGTATCTTTTTTTTTCCTTTTTTATTTTCCTCCAACTGAGTCCAAAGTTGGCATATATAGTTGTGTGACCATAAAGACAAAAAATGCAAAAAGCAATGGCTTTTTGGGGTTTTAGTGCATGTACCTCATGTAGAGATTAGGTACTGTGCTCAGCTGCCAGGCATTCTTATTGGTTTACTCAGCAAAAATAATGGATCAAGATTATTTTATGCAGTTGAGCATTGAGAAAACTCAGGCTTACCCCTTGGTAGTTTGCATAATGTCATGAAATGTCCTTTGTCATTGGCTATTTGGGCCTCAAAATTTGTTCAAATCCAATCACAAGCCCAAGATTAAGCCTGGTATAAATTTTGATGATTTTTGGTGCAAGGGATGTGTTTGAATTGGATTTTAAATCAATGGTGTAATGGCTAAAAAATGGCTCAAAATAGGTAAAAATGCCTTGATGTAACAGTACAAAAGATTTTGTATCGATACATAAAGTGATTTTTGCTTATAAGTATCGATACAATGAAGCATGTATTGATACCAATAGCCAAAAAAGTTTCCAATCTCAAGACTTAGAGGTATGCATCGATACTTCATGGATTTGTAGCGATACTTAAACATGTGTATCAATACATTTGGCCAAAAATCACAACTTTAAGTACTGCCAAGGTCTGTATCAATACAAACATGATGAGTATTGATACCTCTAACTAGGTCTAGATACCAAACCCTCTTGTATCGATACTACTTGTGAAAATTTGAATTTTTTATGACATGAAAGCTTCGTATCAAGACTTATGCACCAATGTGACTTGTATGTACCTTAGGCTCTCTAAATACCTTAGCTTGGTCACAAATAGTTAAAAATTGATGTGTGAATGACTTTAATGACACCTTAAATAGTGACCTTTGATGCCTCATTTTTACATTTTTCTTTAACACGGCCTATAAGCATTTCAGACCTTTCTAAAAAAAATTTTTGCCCGACACCGTGTTTGCTAATAATGCCTACAACATGGCACTTAACAGTCGTCCCCATTTTTATTTTCTTATTCTATCATATTTCTATTATGCCTCGGGATGCTAGAAATTGTCTGGATAAAATGAGGTGTCTACAGTTGTACATATTATTTAGAATAAATACGTTATTTTTAATTTCAATTTTATAAACTCTTATGATATGCTTTAGAGTAGTTTGATTTGTGGTCATGATATTCATTCATTGGACGATACACTTGCTAATAATTCATAAAAAATATATATTTTTATTTTATTGTAAAGAATTATAAAGAAAAATACATTTAATCATATATGTATTTATTAAAATAATAAAATTTATACGTTATACAAAAGTGTCACATATGTGAATGTATTAAGATTATATCTTTACTTGTTATGAAATTTTTTTTAATTGAATTTAATTTATTATATTTAGAATTTAGAAACATTAAGATTTTATAATTAAATTATGATTATATCTTAATTTTGTATAAAAAATTATTATTATATTTCATTACATTTGACAATCAAATAATTAAACAAGGTTCTTAGATATAATTTAATTTTAGTAATAGATCATTACAAGTACTAAAATTAGTTCAGAGGTAAAACTGTAAGTATTAAGAATTATATGTCAAGATTCAATTTTAAATATTTTGCAAATATGAAAATGGATTCGAGGAATGATTTCTGATTTACAATAATACATGTTTTTTTAATATTATTTATTTGTTATCTTCAAATAAAATTTAATTTGACTACATAATTAGCTTAAATTTAATTAAACTTGATTTTAAAAATTAATAAATTTAACTCAAAATTGTTCAAATTTGAAGAATTCCAATATCTAACTTGATTTATTTGAACTTACAATGTCTTCATCTTGAAATAATTCAAATAAAAATAATACAAACGTGAAATAACTCAAACCAAAATGAGAACCAATAACAAGATAATCCAAAATTAAGCGAAATCGAATTGAGATCCCCTTGGATATCATTGCACGTATGGGTATGGTGCCTGGAATCTTTAGGGGTTTGTTAAGGGGAGAGAGATTTCCCTCTCATTCATCGGCACCTCCGAATGCACCCTAATAAAAGTTTTAATCCTAATGGCCCATCCAATAAGACCTAAGGAAGATTCAATGATATTATACACGATTACACGAATATAACATAAATAAAATAATTAAAATATAATACAATACGATACATAAATATGATACTAATATAAAATTTAAACATAATTATAATTTGATAAGATATACGAATATGATACAAAACTATAAACCACTAAGTCTAACTCGAGGGGTAAAGGTTTGGTGTAACGTTAGATCCAATGGAGGGTAAAAATTCACCTTTTAACCCCTCCATTAAAAAAATTAATTTTTTTTTGAAAATTATTGATTATTTGTTTTCAACCTAATGTCCTAATATAATTCATTTAGTAGGTCATTAATACTCTTGTATCCAAAATTTAATAAGGGTGATAATTATCCAATAAAATAATTAATCTCGCCGCCGGTAACGTTTTGCAATCGTTTTTAATCTGCTGGGAAGTCAGTGTGGGTGCTGGTTTGGGAGGCGAGCAGCTGAATTGTGTTTAAGAATATTGTTCCCATCATCCAACTTCCAACGCGAGAAAGAGTCGAAAAGTATGGAAACCTTGGAGGAGAAGGAGGAGAGGAATAGTGGAAACCGCAAAAGAAAGTCCAATTCTAATCCCAAGAGTAATATTAATGCAGTAGAAGTCTTCCCTCTGTTACTGGCTGCTGCTCTCTCCCGCTGCAAATGTAATACTACTGATACATTTATCAGCAAATGCTTAACCAAATTCCTTTCCCAACCAATCCAAACCCACCAAGCCACTTCCCTTCTTTCCCTTTGCCCTCTACTTCTCAACTCCAAATCCCCTCACATCGCCACCCTTACCGCCCGCTTTGTAGGGGCGGCCTCTCTCATCTCCTTTCAGACCAATCAACTGCTGGTTTCCGACTCTCACACGCTTAAGGCTTTGATTTCTTTGATACCCTCTTCTCAAAAGCCCGTCTCCATGGCGGCCTGCGATGCTCTTTTGGATTTATGCTCCACTTCTCTTGGAAGACAACGGTTGCTCCATTTCTCTGCTTTGGAAGCTCTCATGTCAGTATTTTATTTTATAGTTTTATAATGCCATGTACTGTTTGTTGTTGGTTTCTAAGGTTTGTAGATAGAGCTAGAATGCAAATATTTACAAAGCAATTTTTACAATTTTCCAAATTCCCTATGGTTTTCGCATTTACCATTTACGTTTGGAATGATATATATATATATATATATTATCAATATGTTAGAAGTACTTAGAAGAAGACCCAACTTGTAATTTGTTGTTTCATTCCCCCCCTCTCAAAAGATGTGGTTATGTTATGTATTCTTATATTTGCATATATTGTTTTTAGGGTTGTTAACAATTAAAACTTGAGGTTTTCTTTCATGTAAGTTGACTGCTACTTAATTGCTGCCAGGTTTGCATTCCTTAAGGTTCGGAGATCATCAATACTGATTTCTTTAAGCTCTGGAGATGATGTAAATATTGCTTCTCTCAGGATTGTCTTTCAGAAAGGTAACCATCCAATTTTACTTCTTAATGCAGCCATCATTCTCATCAACACATGCAACATTGAGCAATTGAGGAAGATCCCAATCAATCTCTCTCAATGTTTCTCTGTCATTTTGAAACAAGTATGGTCAGAAGCTCGCAAAAAAATGTTAAATGGTGATATTTTAGGAGCCGGTCAAGGGATGAACTTATATTTCACCAATATTACCATCAATAATCTGGCGGAAAGCATTTTTAGGCTTTCCATTGCTGTCGATCAATTTCCAGCCCTTATGCCCAATCAGTTGGTTAAAAGAAGAATATTTTGGTATAGTGAGGATGATTTCAAACATTTCATATTAAGCCAATGGGAGGCCTTACCTTGTGTTGTAAGAAAGTTCTCAAGTGCTTCATCGGAGGTGGATGAAATATTCACATTCTTTAAGCAATCTTTATGTTTTAAAGGTTCCTTCCCTTATGTTCTCTCTTCTATCCTTCAAGGTCTAACTTCCTGCTTGCCTATTGATTCAGATGAGTTAGACATCCTTAATTTCCTGGTGGAGTCTAGGAATAAATTAGGCTGTCCTCTTATCAATGAACAGGACATACGCGTTCTAAGAACAGATAACCAATTAAAACAAGAGGTGCGCTTTTTTCAAGAAAATGCAGACTCTTGCAGCATCAAGACACCACAAGTTTTATGTTTAGATGATATTTTAAAATGTCAAGAAGCATATAACGAGGGTTATACAACTGCTTTACGTGGAATGGAATTCCGCTTTGAAAGGGTTGCCGATATTGTAGATGGATTAGCTTCAATCTTTGGTCAACCATCAGCAGGTGCCAATATGTACTTGACTCCACCTAATTCTCAAGGGTTGGCTCGTCATTATGATGACCATTGCGTATTTGTCTGCCAAATTTTTGGATCTAAGCAATGGAAAATTTTTTCTTGGCCCAATGGGCAATTACCTCGATTATATGACCCTTGTAACATTCTAAATAACGAAAGCATTGATAACTCAAGAGACTGTTATCACTTTTTACTTAATGAAGGTGATATCTTATATATTCCCAGGGGCTTTCCTCATGAAGCATGTACAAATTATAGTGAGCAAGAAGGATCTGTTGGGTTTTCTTTGCACATAACTCTTGGAATTGAGGTTGAACCTCCATTCGAGTAAGTTAACTTTTGATTAAGGTTTCTTAAATTCTAATGAGTCAAATTATAGGGTTACTCCCATGAACCATCTTTCCTTGCATCCTAATTGATAATGCCTCTTCACCGAATATATATATATATTCTGCAATGTAGATTAATCATTTTAGTTTTTCAGATCAGCTCATGATATTAGTGTTGTATGCTATCTGTAAATTATAGGACAGACTAAAACTCACTCCGTTAATTTAATTTTGGTACTATTTTTGACTAGAAAAGTATTACTCACGTTTTCTAGGCATCATTTATTGTATGAGACACAGTAGGCAAATCATCTCAGATGTTGCCCGTGTAAAATGATGTGTTTGCTATATATGACCCCAAACTAGATCTATCTACTTCCTGGCTTATGATAATTAATACAAGGAAATGGAAATAAATATATACCAAAATGTACTTTATCATCAGACACACAATAAATGCAATAGGCATTAATGTTGTTTGCAAGGTAATTCATCCCAAGAGTTTTAATTTCTTATTTGATTCTGTGTTAGATTTTCATAAAGGTTCTGTATGTATTCATTTTGTATTAGCAAGCTACCTTTCTTTCTTTACTTTTTGTTTATTTTTAATTTTTTGTTTTCTATTTTTCTCCATTTCGCTTCTTAAAGATTAGCATATCTACACAAGAACAGACTGCCTTACCAATGAGGGAATAATTTATAATTTTAGATGAAGTTTTGCTGGTGATAGTTTTACATAATAAACACATAAGTTTTATAGCTTTGCTCATTTTTTGAGATTTTATTTTTTTGGCTGTTTGACTCCTTTGTGGTAGAAACAATGAAAAATGTTAACATTTAAGATGTAACAAGTTATTACCAAAACTCTGTGAATTGAAGGATTTTCATGTACTGCTTGTTTCATCTGAAGTATAATCATGTGCATCAAAGATAAATTTTGGTCCTTCATGATTTATAAACCTGAACAATACTCGGGAATATGTGAAGTGATTGATTGAAAAAATTACCCTTGATTATTAGTTTATTGGTGATTAGGTTCCTTTATTAGATAGTTGACATGTGAGGTAGTCCCCATTTCTGATCTTTAGTTTTTCTCTTGTTGGTGCTTATGACAAGGATCTAATTTCTTAATTAATGAGCAAGTGATTGCAACATGTGCCGGCTAATAGTAACCCTCTGTTTGGACCTTTTGCTGAGAAAGCAACATCAAAGCATTATCAATAGAAAATGAATGATGATAGGTTTGGTCAAAGTGGGTGTATACTTTTGTTTGCCATATCATTGAATATGGAAAACTTAGTTTTCTATTGTACTTAAGTCACCTTTCGGCTGCCATGGTAGTGGATAATAAATTGGATAATTGTTTTCTAACATTACATAAATTCATTCTTTTTTCTTTCTCTTCATTAGAAATTCCTGTATAGATTAAAATGATTTTGGTTGATTGCAGTGACTTTTGAAAGTTGATAATTAAGCATTGCATGTGGACTGACCTATGTTGTCGACAAAATTATTTAGTACACTAAGAAAACAGATTTGGTCAATGTCTCTAGGCATCTTTTATATATTTGATTGCCATGATTGAGTTTATGTTGATGATTTTGAATGGATAGGATTTTTACATCCAAATTTTTTGCCATAATCCAATAATCTGAAGTATATTAATTGGATGCTATAAATATTCGGTTACTCTTTGGTACTTTCTTTTTCTTTGGGTTAGGGGAACTTTGGGACCTCCTGTTTGGAGAAGATTGCATTAGCATCCGACGCTATGCTTGGCCACATGCATATTGTATTACTTTATAATGATTTTTTTTTATAACTTTAAGTTAGAGTTCAGTATTTATGTGGTTTGGCGGTTCTAGAATTTTATAATAGAACTCATGGACACTTTCCATCATTTACACAGGTGGGAGGGGTTTATGCATGTCGCACTGTTTTTTTGGAACCATACTCAATATTGGCATCATCTTTCTTTAAAGTCTTTATCTGGAATTCTAAAGGTCATGTCGATTGGGCTGCTGCATATAGTTATTGGTTTAATTGGTAATTCTGATCCTACATTTCGGAAGGCATGCTTGGTTACTGCTGCTTCTCTGCAATTGGACACTAATAGCTGGCTTGATCTATGCCAACAAACAATTTTCAGCAATTTGATTGACAAAATTAGCAGAGAGTCGAGGTTCTTGGAAGCATTGAAGAGTCTGGAAGTAGCTATTGAAAGAAATGAAGACCCCTTTCAGCGGATAAGGTGGTTGCAATATCTCAATCAAGAAAGTGTTGAAGGACATGATTGGGATGTAGCATTCACTGGGATTCAAGATATATTCCCTGTATATGTTGCACACAAAGAGATGGCAGAAAATGTGTTCATGGAGGTCAAATCAAAATTCTGTAGTCAGGTATCATATGATGATGTTTCTGCAAACTATAAGATATTGCATAAAAAGTATAAGGAGGCTAGAAGGCAGTATACGAATGGAATGCTTGCGCTGCATTGTGTTTGACTGCAAGGATACAATGAAAGGTATTTTTCATCTAATCTTATTAAAATCTCACTTCATCTCAGTAAGCAAAGTCCAAACAGTAAGAAGTTCTAGTTAATTCGGAACTCACAACTTGAAACTTGACTCAAGGTCAATTGAGTTTCAATGTTAAAGTTTGAGCTTGATTCGAGGTAAAAGTTAAACTATTTGAATTCACTCGATTAGGCTTATTTAATTAGTAAAAAGTGAGTTCAATTTCTATGCTTGATTTTCAAACTAAATTATTTATACTCGAGTTTGAATTGAGATTTTTTCATTACTAATTAAAAATGTCAAAATAAAAACTCGATTAAGCTAGCGAGTGACTCAAGCCAAACATTAGGATAGTTGAACTCAACTCATTAATAACTTGACTCAGTAATGACCAAGTTGAATTCAAATATTTTTAAACTGAACCCGAATAGCTTGAGATTACAGGTGCCTCATTTACACATCGAGTAATATTAGGTTTATTTCATGTAGCTTTAAGCTTATTGGATTCAAAATTGTTTTTAGACTGTAGAGAAGGGGTTTGAAGTTATTAAAAGAATGCTTATTGGTTTTAAAATTGTTTTCACACTTGAAGAGAAAGGTATGACTGAGTGTTTTACACAATGAAAGATATGTTTATCTTAATTCAATAAAATCTTATTCAGACTATATATCTTAAGATTTAAAACTTAAATATAGAGAAAGGTATTGTATGGTTTGAAAAGTTTAGATGAGAATTTGAAGATTAATTATGAAAGCCCAAAAGCTGACATGAGGTACATTTTATGCATCATTGCACTGCATTGCATTGATTTGCATTGCTTACACGAGAAAGGCACAATATTAAGGGTTAGGATGTTTTGGGGTGGGAGTTGGATGAGTTGTGACTCCATGGTAATCTATGTGGTAATTGACAATCTCATCATCCGTATTCTCATCGGAATCCTTCCCTGATGATGATTCATCAACCACCTGCAGCATTCAATTCCGTTGTTTTTTTGAGAAAGACAAAGTAAAACTTAATCTTGTCAGCCAACCGAAAGGATATAGTGTATATATAAAATGTTACCTTTGCTTTAGGATATCTGTTTCTGTGGCGAGGCAATGACATCTCTACTGATCTCCTTCCTGTAAGGAAGATTGAAGAGGAAGAAGAAGAAGAAGAGTAAAGTAGATAGAAAGCAGCTGTGAAGAGACATAATAAGATGATATGCGCAGGCTTCATTGTGTATTTAAGAAATTAATAACAACTTCTCTATCTGTGTGTGTATGGGATGGGTTGGAAATGAGAATGAGTTGAGCATTGATTTATATTGTTGAATTTATTTTTATACAGGAGATTTTGAATGCAAATGTTGACACAGACAGACAGAGAGAGAAGTGATTTTGAATTATTGTTGGAGGGACTGTGGAAACATGTCTGAGCCCCATACCCCATCATTCTGTTGCTTGCTTGCTTGCTTGCAACACTAGGAAACTCTTGAGACCATCTGTCTCCTTACTGTTTATCATTATTGCTGCTCTTAGCCTACTTGGTTTCTTCGTTACATTTTATATACATATTACATAATAATTATAAAAAAGGGTAATTCCTTAATTCCTTTCTTGTACATTAGAGCATTTTGCTTGGTGCATGATTCTTGCAGACTCAAATCCCATTCCCTCCCCCCGTCCAACACCACCCCTCCCTCCGGGCAAAAAAAAAAAAAAAACGCTAATTCCCTACATGTTACCTGGCTAGCTAGCTAATTAACCGCAGTTGCAAGTAAGCTAATCCAGAGTGAGAATCAAGGAAATTAAGGAGATGCTGGTGGACTGGATTACTCGTAGAAATTAATCCAAGCAGAGTCTTGGACATGTTCTATGCAAAGCAGTGAAGCTGAAGGTGCGGAAAAGAAAAGAGAAGAAGAATTAGGGGGTACGGTTCACGTGATTGTGCCATGCGAAACAAAACAAAGTCATGGTTGAATTATTAATCCATGTTTTGTCTTCACCGATGAATACTAAATGGGATTCCATCAATTGTCTGTCATCAAAACAAAATCAACTCTGTTCTGTAGCTAATCTCTCTCTCTCTCTCTCTCTCTCTCTCTCTCTGTTTCAACTTTTCTTTTCACTGTTTGAGTGCAGAAGAGGTAACTAGGATGATTGTTCTAGCCATATAGGAATATATGGAAGGAATTAGTAGTAGAATAACCCCGGCTTTTTTAATTTCTTTTATTAATTAATAATAAAATCATTTAAAATTAAATTATATGAATATACTTATGTTTAACCTGCTCATGGGCGAGGCGGAGCCGGATTCGGGCCGGGTTTGAGCATGGTATTAATATTAAATATGCTTGTCCAAGCCCAGCCGGCTCGAAATATGGACCTCGAATTTTGTCCAACCTTGCCCATATTTGTAAATAGATAGTCCAAGCTTGTTTAGGCCCGTCAATATTTTATTTTTTATAATTTATTTTTAAAAAATATATTTGAAAAAAATTAATCTTTATTAATTTAATAATTTTCTTTTATTAAGTTTAGAAATATAAATAATTTAACTCAGTTTTTAAAGTTTACACTATAATATTATATATATGTATTATTTATATGACAAAAATGACATAATACATAAACTATAAAATAAATATATATAATATAATAGTAAAATAGGTCGGATCGAGTTGGGCTCGGGCTTTGAAAGTTAAACCTAAGGCTCGGCTTATAGGCTTAATTTTTTTGTTCAAGCCCATTTTTCGGGCTTAATATGTTTGTCCAAACTCTCTCAAATATCGGACCGACCTTTGGGCTTAGGTAGGTAGCCCGGCTCTTAAGCAGGTGTACTTATGTTTTGTTAATTATGATCATTAAATTTGTGATAATTGTTTCAAGTGGGGTAAATCAACCTACGAGTTAATGTAATGACCAAATATATCATTTAAAAAATAAAATGAAAATAAAAAATTTTCTTGAGCAAGTTGGTATGGATCTTAAATTGAACCACAAGTGAATCTATGGACCTATTTTTTTAAATACAATATTTTAAAAAATAACAATAAAAATATTTAAAGTATGAATCAAAATGGACCTACAAATGAATGTATAGATCAACAACTTTATTGCATCACTTAAAACTACAGATTGATTACTTTCAATACATAATTTAAAAATAAAAAAAATAAAAAATTTTTGAGCTAATCGAGTATGAATTTAAATGGATCCATAAGAGGACATGTTGACCAACCTCTTTAAATATGTAATTTTAAATTAAAATTAAAATAATTAATAAGATTAAGTTTTTTTCAAAACTTTTTTCTTTTAGAAGATCGATGATGGATCTTAAATCGACCTGCAAGTCAACATATGGACCAACCACTTTCAATACGTCATCTAGAAATAGAATTTGTCAATTAATAATCTTTTAAACCTTTTTCTGTGTGGGTGTCGACACCTAATTCCATCTGAGCTACTTTCAAACAAAGGGAGCGCTATCCATGACTTCAAATGAAACACACCCATCTATTTCCTAGGATAAATTTTCAACTTCTTAGGTCTTAATTGGAAGATAATTGGAAGGTTTGAAATACCTAGGAATCATATTGAAAAAATGTAAAACAAAAAAATCATTTTTATGAAATTAATGAAGATATATTAATACATTTCATTAATGTATTGATACATTATCATGTTTTGCTCGTTCTCGGCCTGGATGCATGCATTGTATGAATACAAAGCCATATTGTATCGATACAATATCGTGTTTTTCATGGATTTTTGGTTTAGGAATCATTGTATCGATAAAAACACTTATGTATCGATACTGCATGAAAATTTTCATCATGAGCAAGCTTTTTCATCCAAAGTTTCTTATATTTCTTCTCTCTAATGGCCTCGAAACACTTCATAACCATATAAGAAGTCCTTCATAAGCATTTTTTACATTGAAACATAAGCATGAGAACCAACCATATGGATTAAGTCATCAAAGCTTAAATTAGCTTAAAATAAATGAGTTTAATGATCAAATCATACATGAGAACTAAATGACATCTAGTTTGGTTATTTTTTGACTATTTTGAGTCTAGTTCAAGTTGAATTCCAATGAAAGGCTATTTCAAGTTAAAGTTAAAACCTCTTTCTTGCATGGAACCAAGATATAGCTATTTTGAGTAGGGGCTTCTCTTTGAGGGCGTGTAGTTGAGATCATTCACCAAACTTAGTTGAAACCATGCCCTATTCAAGAGGATTTTAGCTTTTGATCAGATAAGGGTGTAGACACCTTATTTTGTCCGAGCTAATTTTTAACAACCTAGGGCACGGACGTGAAAGGGGAAATGCAAATTTTTTAGGAGATCAAGAATGCCTACGGATCATATTAAAGGGAAATGCAAAGATGTGGCATCAAAGGACGTAGTTTCAGGTGTTCAGGGACAGAAAACATAGGAAAATTCATAATTTTGCCTGAATGTATCGATACATGGTTCTCATGTATCGATACAATGCTCCAACAACCCAAAAATTCAAAATGTACCCATTTGTATCAATACAATGTGTAAATGTATCGATCCATGAGTGTGTGTATCGGCACATGAACTCATGTATCAATACTAGGCCAGGCCAGAACCAAAACTTGCATTTTGTAAAGTAGATGTATCAATACATATCAACATGTATCAATACAATGTCTCATTGTATCGATACAATGTTTTACAGTATAGATACAATGATCATTGTATAGATACAATGATCATTGTATCGATACATTCTGGGTTTTTAGACCAAATGTATCGATACATGCAGGCCATTTTTCATGATCGAGGCATTTTTAACTTGTCCCCATTGATCCAAAGCTTGGTTTTAACTCATTTTTGCATCAAAAAAGATTAAAACCCATATCAAATTGCGGATTTGGACTTGTGAATTAATCAAAACATCTTTTTTGAAGTCTAAATTGGATCATGAAGGGTCAATGTCATATGATCACCCTATTCATCCCTTGTTTGTTGACAAAGATTACCATAAGCTACCCTACTTGCTGGTATCTGATTTCAGCAATCAAACCAGCCACCCTATGTCCATCACATTGGCGGCAATTTTTTTCTACAACCACCCTATAGCCATCAGCTATCACACCTTTGTTCCCTTGAGAATGACCAAAAACACCTCAATTTAACTCTAAAATGTTGGTATAAATAGGCCATTGATATCTTAGCTGAAAAAAGTTTTTTTTCTAGCTTATTTTCAATTCTCCTAACTCATTTACACATAAAAAAAAAAAATCCCATAGCCCTTCACTCAGCATCCAAAAACAGCCCCGAAACACTCACTCCAAGCCACTATACATTCTCAAAAATCATTTTCACCCATACCAAAATTGAAACCTCATTTTTTTCTCTCATTTCTTGCTAATTAACAATAAGGAAAAGAGGGAAATTCAAGCCATCTCTGCTGCCCTAACCACTTGACCAAGATTGAAGCTTTGTTGATATAACTTCCTACTTAATTATTTTCATTTTTTGTTTTTCAGCATCTTTATCATTTAGTGAGCTTTCCATACTTCCATCACCCTCTTATGATTTTCATGCATTATTGTGGCCTTTTGTTGTGGTAGTTTAGGATTTGGATACCTTGATGCCCCTTTCAACATGCAAAGTGCTTTCATCCTCATTATTTTTTACAGCTCTTGTTCATGCATTTTATGCCATATCCATGCATCACGTTATGTTCAATCCATGCACTAATCCTTAGCCTAGCATATTTCAAGCATGTTTATATATTAGCTTGCATTTTTGTCATGAATCATTGTCATTTTCAGCATGCTTCATTTTATGAGATGTGTACATAATACTTTCTTTGTCAAGACCATTGGTAAATTTAGCATCCCTATTCATGTTATGTGCCATCCCCTTGTATGTTTATATATTAACTTGGTCATTGTTGAGCTAACTTTGAGCATTTGAGTTAAGGTCCATTTCGATGGGCGATGAGATTGGCTCCAGTGAGATTAAAAACAGCGGTAGTGGTGAGATTAGGTAAATAGTAGTAAAAGTAAAATTGGTAGTGGGATAAGTATTTAGATTCAAACGTAGTAGTGACGATAAGGTGAGAATAGAAAATGGCTATTAAAGACATTAAAAAATGTTCACATTTAGTAAAACTTTTAAATTATTTTATATTTATAAAATCAATAAATAATTAAAAATCACAAATTATAATTTTGTCAAGCAACTATTTACTTAGTAGATAAATGAAATAATAAAAATATTAATACAGCAAATAATATTTTTATATTTTTATTTATTTTTAAATAAAATTTATTATTATATAATATATTTATTGGTTTAGTGTATTAGTAATAAAATTTATTGTATAATAATAAAAACATAGTAGAAAGGAAAAAAGAAAAAAAAATGGAGTATCATGGATTAAAAGGGAAAAGACCCTCCCATTCGTGGGTCTTTTACCTCCATTAGAGAAAAAAGATGACAGCACGATGATAGACCATGCCGGCCTCCTTCTAAACTCATAAATTAATGCATTGGGGCACAAAAAGTGCGCCAATCTCATTGAATTAGGGTCCATTTGAAAACAAATGGACCTTTATTAAGTAAGATGAGTTTAAGTATTTTAATTTTTGACTCAAATAACTTATTATCTATGTGAGTTACGTTATTTTAAGTGTAACTTTAATATTTCTAAATGTTATAAATATACGTACGTTAATTAATTATATAAAATAAAATTGTATTGTCAATTGTGAGCGGCATAGGAACCGTCCCATTAGGCTCCATTATGAATCAAGACTTAATAAATTGCATTAACCTTCCATAATCTTTATTAATGTTTCATATTCATCAATTACCTTCAAAAGTTTCACTTATCATTTTCGACTTTTGATTAATAGTTTCTTTTTTGTCCATAACTTTTAAAAGTTTAATATTCTAATATCTATGATCTTTCAAAAAATTTTATCGTTCATTCATCTAATAGTTAAAGTTAAAAAGTTATAAAATATTCAAGCAAATTTTAATTGTCAAGTCATATAACACGACACACACGTGTAAAGGTTCATGAAAATTTAGTATCATAAATGTCAATTATTTGTGTTTGAAAAAATAACACATTTATTTTGTTTGAATAAATTTTTTCTACATGAAAAATAAAAAAAGATAAAAATAAATTTAAAAAAGTTTAAAAATTGAATGTAAAAATTAATTTTAAAAGTATCAAATCATATAAGTTTTTTAAAAAAATGTTTTCAAAAATATCTTTTGAAAGATGAAAATAATTTTATGATGTATATAAAATATATATATTATATTTTTCAGAATAAATTCATATCTATTTAAAAGAAAAGAACAAAGAGATATGAAAGAAAAATAAAAAATAAATGTGTTTTTCTTAATAGATATAAACTTTGTTATGTCACTAAATAGATATTTTGTTAATTTTTTTTTTTTTTTTTTACTTTTGACTAAAAAGTGGATAGATGATAAAAATTTTTGAAAGATTATGGATAGTAAATATAATTTTTAAAAGTTATGAATGAATACAATCTAACTTTTAAAAGTCATGGATGATAATAAAAATATTAGTAAAGATTGTGGATGATAAATGAAACTTTAAAAAGTTATGGATGAAAATAAAATTTTATTAAAATATTATGACTTACAAGTGAATTTTACTCCTATATGTTATATGAAAATTTTTCGAAGCTATGGTTTTGCCAAAGAATTTGGATTTGTTGTGGAAGTACAAAATATAATACTGATAATATGGATTTGTTATGTTTAAATAAATTTGCTGTGCTTAATTGTGTCATCTAGTATTATAAAGTTGAATACAACCTATTTAACAAATGTGCTAGTTGTGTTGTGTTACGTCACACTCAGAACTATTTCATTTCATTTCATTGATACAAGTATTACCATTTTGTTAATGCTATTGAAACCTTATAATTTAGTGTTGATGGCAGATGGATCCGTTGTTTGCGCCAAAACCGATCTATATATATATATATATATATATATGAAAAGATCCATTTTCACCTCCTGTGTGTTTTGGTGAGAGTGATATAAAACTCATGTGTTAACACTTACATCCCTTTGATTTTATTCCATTTATCACAAGCTAACTCTACTATATTTTTGTGGAAAATCAATATTATACCCTTTATTACCTTTATCTTCTTTACTTCATTTTCTTCTTTTCTTTTCTCTCTAATTTAAATCAAATATTTCTTTTCTTCTTCCTAAATTCAAACCCAAAAATGCTTAGTTTTTCCCTTAAATTCTACAATAAAATTATTTTTTTGTTTATATTTATGGGTTAGAAGCTTAAAAAAAAAACTATTTTTACTAATAAAAACATTTCCAAAATATTACAAATTAAATATAAAGTAGTTCCCTTTTCCTTGCAAGCTTTTGACTTTTTGTTCCTTGATTTTGGATATAGCCGCTGGCAATTGCTAGTATGGGTGGTGAGGATGAGGGAAAAGACGAGGGTAAAAAGCCCAAAAGGTTCTCTTTCTTATCAGTTGGGATTGGTTTTTTTTTTTTTTAAGTATTTTCATGGGAACCATTTTTCGTTTAATAATATCTACATCCCTTGAAGATATCATATGTAACTTGTTGATAGGAGATTCGATGTAGCAATAGGCATGAAA
>JBBYHL010000016.1:20910009-20936548 GCA_038381835.1 Adansonia madagascariensis | reverse complement strand
ACCAAAAGCCACAATAATGCATGATAATCCTAAGAGGGTGATGGAAACATGGAGAGCTCACTAAAATGATAAAGATGTTGAAAAACAGAAAATGCAAGTGATGAAGTAGGAAGCTATACTAATAAAACTTTAATTTTCAGCCAAACAATTGGAGCAGCAGAGATGGCTTGAATTTCCCTCTCTTCCTTGTTGTTAATAAGCAAGAAAAAATAGAGAAACAATGAGGTTTTGGTTTTGGTTCTGGTATGGATGAGGGTGATTTTCAGAATGTGTAGTGGTTGAAAGTGAATGTTTTGGGGCTATTTTTAGGTGGTGAGTGGTGAGCTACGGGATTTGGTTTTTTTGGTGTTGGAATGTGTTTTTGAAGCTAAAAATGAGCTAAAATCTAACCTTTTTCTTGCTGAGATAGAAGTGGTCCATTTATACTAGCATTTTAGAGCCAAATTGAAGGTGTTTTTAGCCATTTCTCAAGGGGGACAAAGTGATGTTAGCATGGTGGCTATAGGGTGACTATAGGGAGCAACTTGCTGCCAATGTGATGGGCATAGGGTGGTTGGTTTAAATGATGAAATGATTTTCCAGCAAATAAGGTGGCTGATGGTGATATTGGCCAACAACTAGGGAGGAGCGGGGTGATCATATGACATTGACCTCTTTTTATCCAATTTAGACTTCAAAAAAAATGTTATGATTAATTCAAAAGTCTAAATTCGTAATCTGATATGTGTTTTAATCTTTCCTGAAGCAAAGAAACAAGTTAAATCGAGTTTTGGATCAATGGTGGACAAGTCAAAAATGCCCAGACTGTGAAAATGGCTTGCATGTATCGATAAATTGCAGAATGTACCGATACATTTGGTCCAAAAACCTTGATGGTATTGATACAATGATTGTTGTATCGATACTATAAACCATTGTATCGATACTATGAACCACTATATCGATACATGTTGATATGTATCGATACAGAGGCTCATGTATCGATACATCTACATGTTATATCGATACAAATGGGGACATTTCAAATTTTTGGATCGTTGGAGCATTGTATCGATACATGAGAACCATGTATCGATACATTCAACTAAAATTATGAATTTTCTCATATCTTTTGTCCCTGGACACCTTGAACTACATCATTTGATGCCACATCTTTGTATTTACCTTTGATATGATCCCTAGGCCTTCTTATCCTCCTCAAAATACATTTTCACTGGGCGACGATCATCGTCCCCTCTCACATCCATGCTCCAGATTGCTACAAATTAGCCCGGACTAAATAAGGTGTCTATAAGGCTTAATTTTTATTTTTGCATTTTAGATTACCTTAATATCTAAATTATCCATTTAGAGTAAAAATGTCATTTCCTATAATTTTTGTGTCTTTTAGGGTCACTAGGATACTTTCATGTTGAAGGTAGACCTTAGAGTTGTTTTAGTAATTTTCCTAAAATCAAGTCATATGTGATCACCGGAATGCTTCTATGTAGAAGGTGTATAGTAGGGATAGGTTCATTATTTTATAAAGTTATTGAATCCTTTAGAATTATCGAGATAGTTTAATGTAGAAGGTAAACTTTCTAGACATTTTAGTAATTTTTATTAGAACGAAGTCTTATGTATCACCAAGATATTTATAGTCCAAGGTATGCAGTAAGAACAGGTTCATTCATTTGTGATGTCATCAAATTCTTTCATGGTCACCAGGATACTTCTATGTCGAAAGTGTACTTCAAGGTGTTTAGGATAAATTTTATAATTTTTCATAAAATCAAAATTTTTGAAAATTAAGGTGATGTTTTTGAGTTAAAGTAGTTTGTAGAATGTCTCCCAGTACATGAGAAGGGTTCTACAGATTAGTTTAATAACGAGATATCCTTTTCGAAATAAAAATTAGGATTTTATGAATTTTAAAAAAAGTAAAACCCTTTGTATTCTTCGACTTTGTAGTAGGGTACAAATGATATTTTGATTTTTGAAAACTTCGTATTCTTTTGGCTCTTTAGTAGGGTAAAAAAGATAATGATAAAACCTTTCATGTTCCTCCATTCTCCAGTAAGGTATGGAAGATATTTTGATTTTCGAAAATATTAACAACCTAATTTTCTCACACGGAATAATAAATTTGCTTCATAGAATTTTATTTTGGAAATTAGGAATTATACTTATATATCAAATTTTGAAACCAAATAAATATAAAAAATTAAGTTAACATGTGATTAATAAAGTATCGATTGCTAGGTATCATGAGAGGGATCGATCTTTACCCATGATTGTAACCAATTCTCAAACCCTTTTACATGTTCTCTGGTATTCATGTAGACCTCAAAGTTATAACCCTCGAAATACGAACTTCGATAGGTGACCAATCTTACCTAGCCAAAATTGATCGGTGGAACTATAAAATAAATGATCATTTCATAGCAACTATTTAAGGTTAAGTAAGAGATTCATCTCGATGACTCAGTCTCCAAACAAAAAAATAATGAAAAATAATTATGATATGGCCGCTAATAGAAAAAATTATGATATATAAATATATACATATAAGAACAAGTGTAAACCCGCCATTTTAAGCATGCTGGTTAGGCTTTATATCTGAGCCATGTGATAGCTTGGCAACTCCACTGGGGACTGGTCAGAGAGTCAAGCCTAAAATTAATCGTGTGTTAACTAAATTTTGATTAATTTGGTTTCACCTGGCATTTAGTTGTAATTTCTAGTATTTTCTGAACAAAAACTATTTCATTTTTTATTTTGATTTTGATTGACATGGAACTCCAATATATATTGTTCATATTTTTCACTAACCTTTTTGTTTCCTTTGCAGTGTTATTTTTATGGAGGCATTTAGGATAGGGTTTTTATTATTTTTGAAAGAGTAGAGACATAAACTTTGTTCATTCCCTCACAAATACTATGCACATGAATATGCATTAGATTTTCCTTCAAGTATATGAAGGGGACTTAGGTAACCCAATATTTTAGGAGGGGTTGAATTAGCTCTACCTTCTATTGAGTTAGCTTTTGTCTGGGCTAGCAAAAAGCCTACTAGGTGTAAATTCCTATGCATGCTTAAGGTGTTAGCCTTGTTATGTGCATAAAAGATACTCCTACTCGAGTTGAATCCTTTTGACATAAGCTCGAGTTGGGTATGGATTAAGGTACCTCGACAGTTTTTTTCTGACTCTGAGAACAATTCAAGAATTATTTGGATGTTCAACCTGAACTTCATGTAATAAATTGTAAGGGCCTCATTTAGTTAGAGCCGTACTCAATTTTAGAAGATGCCAAATTAGGTACACATGAGGGAATGCTTCTAACTTATTAACTGTTATAATTTGATTTTCTTGATAACAGTAAATGTATATTATGCTACCATGATAAATGTTATCTATTTCTTGTCTTAATTTGCAATATTGTGATGAATTTTCTTAGAGCTTTAGTTGCTATTTAATAAAAATTTTTGTGACTGAAAAAAGGTACACTTCATGGTTTCTTTTTTAATTAAAAAAGAGAGAGAAAGAAACATGAACCTCTTTTTTCAAAAAAAAAAAAGAAAAGAGAAAAAACAACAAACCAAAAAAAGAAAAAAATCAAATTAAAATAAAAATCAGATTGATCAAATTTTTGGAGCATTTAGGTTTGCTAAAACAAAAGAAAAAAAATAGTCTTAGGATTTCTTCTTTTCAATTTTTGAACGATGTTAACATCTCATGAAAATTTGTAAATTTAAAGTTTACATATTCATTCTCATGCAGTCATAATTTTCATAGTATGCTAAATTTATTCCATTTATTGCATTTTTAAGGATTAAGATATAGGTGACAATTTAAAGGCAAGAATCAACATATGATGTCCACCCTAGACGAATTCGTACATAAGGTTCGTGGAATAAAAGTTCACTTGCAAAACTATTTGAAATAACTACTAATACTTTTGAATGGGTGTCTACGAAAGAAGCGTCATCATCTATGTTAGATCAATTGGCTATGACCTTGACAACTCAGTTAGAAGCACGAGTTATCACTTTGGAAAGAACTATCAGAGAAGCCAGACGAGATGTACAAGAAATAAGGAGACAACTTTCAAAGCTAATAAAAGGCATGGGGGACCATAATCAAAGCAGAATGGATTGCCCTCAGGAGTCATTATCATTGTTGCCCTTAATCCAACCCTATGCGTTTGACAATTTGAATACTGAATCAAGCATATCGTTAATGGAGAATTTTGACTTAAGGCCTATTTAGATAACTAAAAAGAATATACGTAATCTCTCATCACTACAGATTAAACCAAACTCTTATCAATATTTTATCACTCCCTGATCACCCTCAGATTCTAGTATGAGCAAGAAATCACAAGGAAATCAAAAATATATATATGATTTGACTTAATCTCTTCACTTATAGGAATATGTACCCTTATTTGCTCTAAAAATGATTGGTCACGCTTGCTCATATTAAATCCTATGAAATCTTATATAAAAAGGGATATAATACTCAGGCCTACTGAGAGTGCCATGATGGATCCAAGGGCACTCTATTGATGATTATACTCAATTTAAAAACAAGGTGGAAAGCCTTATGGAATCAAGAACGTTAAAGCTCAAAATTGGAGCCGGATTGGAAGGAACTTATTGTTAAATTATTTGCAAACCATTTATCTTAAAGGAGTGGGAAACAATCAAGAGCAGAATCAATTTGATCCAAATCCTATCCCCTATGCTGAGTTGCTACTGTAATTTATTTGAAATCATTTTCTAGTGCCCTTGCGGATAGAACTGCTGAAACCTTCATACCCAAGTGATTACAATGTCAATGAGTAGTGCGACTATCACTCTAGGAATCAAGGTCACTTAATAGAAGATTGCCTCTAGTTGAAATACAAAGCTAGGGAATTCATCCAATTAGGAATGTTGGGTTTCGAAGGGAAGAAGGCCAAGTTTTTATGGGAATTCAGGGATTAAACCTTTTGGCTAAGGGCAATGAAGTGCTAAGGGGCAATAAAGTGATCACAGAGATATTCTTTGATTATTTGTTTCAAAAGGAATGATTGAGGCTTGCAAGGATTCCCCACAAGCATTAGTACAATTAGAAATGTGAAATGTTTCACAATAATGATCTTTTTGCTTTTTCTTTTGAATCTTATGGATGTACACCAACCATGAATGAATAAATTAAAAGATTTTGGTTAATGAAACAATAGTGCAAAATCACGATTCAAAGTCCTCAGATTCTTGCCTCTACAATAATCTCCATGTCTAATACTTAGCCTATTGCTTGACATCTAATTCGTCTCATCAGATGCTGCCCTACTTATTCATTCATTCATTTACTTGTTTGTTAATTCATATATTAATTTTTCCATTCATTGACATACATACATGGATGATAATAAAGATTTATTTTAAAAGACACATACATATTCATGCAAACTGATTTAAGTTCTACTTTCCATATAAAGGTGAAGTTACATGAATAGTTAAATGGAAGATACCACATAACAGGAAGAAATGCAAGCACAAATTGCAAGTTCAATGGAACTACTTGAGACAAGCCAACGAATTGACTAACAGCCAAAAGGTAATACTGTGACACTCTTACCAAGATATTCGAGGGTGCAAGCTAAGCAATCATTGACCAATGTCCAAGATACACAGATGGCAAATACCTAAAAATACAACAAAACATATTTGTAGCTAGTTCGCTACCGATCATTTATATTAACCTTGACACATTCCCACAAAAAGTAGGTGCAAAGACCACTACTACACAAAAGAAATTAGTAGCTCTTCACTTGGATGAAGAAGAAAGGCATAAGTAGAATGATGAAAGGTATATTTAAGTAGAAATCAAAAAAAGAGGAAGTTACAGCTTCTCAACTAAAAGTTAAAGGCCATATAAGGATCTGAGCTCTGTAGTGGTGTTAATTATCTTAATCTAGTGACAAAATTGATTATCTCGCCTAAGTTCAAAATTTTAAAGTTTAAAAAGTATGGCTAATTCATAAGTCCTAAGGTACATTTGATGGCACATTGTCATAAAATGGCTAGGTATGCTGGAGATGAGAAATTAGTCTTCCATTTTTTTTAAAAAAATGTGACTAGAACAGCTACGGAATGGTACTTCCAATCAGAAAAAGGCCAAGTGAGCACATAAAGGGATTTGACTCGAGCATTTTTACAATAGTATGAGCACAAGTTGGAAATTCTTTCAAATCAAGAAACCCTATAAAACATTAGAAAGAATCCTAATGAGAGCTACAAAGAATATATCTATAGATGGAAAGACAACTTCGTGTATCCAACCACCTCTCACTAACAGAGAAATGCATGCCTACTTAGACGATACTCTACCACCTCGATAATATGACAAATTGGTCAAAAATGTGTTCTTTGAGTTCATAGACATTTTGTTTGCTTTAAAAAGGATCTAATATGGCATAAAAATAGGAGAGATCATGGACACTAGCCAGGTGGCACATGTAAGGCATAAGAGAGAGATCTTGGTGGCACATGTAAGGCACAAGAGAGAGATCTTGCCATTAAATGCCAACAAGTCATAGCTAATGAAAGCCAGGATCGTAGGGAATCAAGAAATTAAAGAAATCCATTCAAACAGTGTCCTTGCCTTCAGCCTTTCAATACCCAACAACCCCAATAGATTTATCCCTATACCTTGCAACCATTTATGCAAACATTTTTTACTCCAAGTTCTAAAAGGTAAAAAGACTTTGGAGGTAGTTCAAGCAATTCTAAGAAGCACAAAAGAAAAAGAATAAAGGTATATCATGTCTCACTAATTTCCTTTATTGAACTATTCCCTTTGTTTGCTCAAAATCAAATAATCTCCACTATCGTAATAAAGCCTAAGAGGTATCTTTACCCTGAGTGGTATAATTCGAGTGTTAAATGCAAGTATCACCAAGGGATTAAAGGTCATTCCACGGAGAATTGCAATGCATTTAAGGGCAAAGTACAAGCTCTTAGGAATGCTAACCATGTAAAATTCCAAGAGTTGGTGGATGCCTATCAAGGACAATTGACTTGAAGGTCATTGACCTTATGATAGTATGCCAATCAAGAGTAAATTCTATTTTGACTCTAAAATTCTATACCTTTGTTTTTAGAGACTTTGAATTATGAAATAAATTTTGGTTTATGAATATTATGCATTTTGTCATCGATCATGAATTTTGTTTCAATATCTAGGGTAATGAGAACCTTTTGAAAAGTTCTTCTTTGATAAATGATATCATTAAGTTCAACTCTCCTAGAAAGGTTTTTCACTTCCACATGTATCACTATCCTTGACATTCAACCATAGATCTTCCACAATCCTAGACCTTTCATAGCCAAATATTCTTTTTTGAATTCATTATGAGTCGAACAAACAAGTTATATTCCTAATAAAATTCAGATGTTATAGCTTGACATGTGTTAAAATAATGATAGTAATTCCAAGATCTCTTCATTTGAATAACCTTTTACTACAATTCCATGACACTTTTCCAAATCCTTAACATTCCTAATAAAATTCAGATGTTATAGCTTGACGTGTGTTAAAATAATGATAGTAATTCCAAGATCTCTTCATTTGAATAAACTTTTACTACAACTTCCATGACACTTTTCCAAATCCTTAACTTAGGAAAAACAATAACATACTTTTGCCAAAAAATACCTTTTTGTTAGGATTAGATTGTTTTCAATCTAATACCTTATAAATAAGATGTTTAATTCAAAATTTTCCCATAACAATTTGATGTCTTACGAAAAGGCCTAACTAAAACCCAGATTCTTTGCTTGCTACGGAGCTAATAATTTCAAAGGGCATTCCTTAAGCCCAACTATTGAAAAAAAAAAGAGAAAAAATTTAAAAAAAAAAGAAAAATTTTGATTGCAACAAAAAGTTTTTGAGATATTCAAAATGATTTCAGAAAAATTTCCATTCTTTTTCCTAGCGAAATGCTTGTTAGTTCAAATGGCTTTGTCTAAGATGACAAATGGTCATTTTTCTCTATTTTTTCATAAACATAGAAAATATTCCCATTGCAGTCTCGTTTGAGCTTGATGATTTATTTCTTTCTTTAAGCCCTAATCAAGGATCACTTTTAACTCTAAGGGGCAAGTAAAGCAAAGCTTCAAAGTTAGAAAGGGCAAATCACGGTCTAAGTTACAGGAAGAACAAATCAGTTATCACAAAGTAAAATTTAAGACCAATGAAAGTTCAAATTGTAAATTCCTTCAAAGAGAAGAATGAAGAAAGTTCAAATAACCAATTTTCTTCAAAATAACAAATAAAATAATAAATAAAATAAAATAGGTTTCAAATATCAAGTTTTTTCAAAGTGAAGAATAAAGAAAAATAAATATACAGAGCCAAAAAAAATGTGGAAGTAGAAAGAGACGAAGAAAAGGAAATATGTTTTGTCTTAAAAGACATGTCGAATTAAGTTCTTCTAAAGAGAAGTGATCCTTGATTCAATTACCTTGACATACATGATTTGGGCCTATTTATCTTTTCTTTTGAAGCCTTAGACCATGGCCTACATTACACACCTACAAAATCCTTTTAATCAAACATAATTACTTGAGTTATCGAGCCATTCCTAGGAAACTCTTTAAAAATTCATCTTTTTGAATGATTTTTGAGTCCTCAATAATATGATAGGGCAATCGATAAAAAAAAGAAAAGAAAAAGGGAAAATAAATGAAGTTCTAAGGTGAAAACTCAAAAAACGCAGTCTAGAACAAACTTTAAAAGCTTTAGAAATGTTCCTAAACCAAAAGTAATTATTGTAGAGGTTCTCAAACTAGTACGATCATCAAGTGATCCGGTTCTCCAATTGTTGGGCAATCATTATTCTTATCAATTTGTTTAGGTTGTTGATGGGAAATTTTAGAAACCTTATATTCCCTATCATCTTTTTTTCTTTATCCCCTAAATGGTACAATATACCTAGTTTGACTTTTAAATTAACTTTTATGCAAAACCATGACTTTTTTCCAACTCTTTTGAACTTCATTTTATGGCCTTGGATCATGACATAAAAAGAATTAAGTCAAATACCTAAATATTCCTTTCAAAATGACTTTCTAAAACCTTCATGCTTTATCTTACAAATTGATACTTCCCAAAGGCCTTTCAAATTAACCCCTAGAGACTTAGTGTTTACTAGCATTAGTCGGGCTATTGTATTACAAGGATGTAATAATTTGATTGTTTGCCTTTTAAGGAACTCTCATTAAAAGAACATTTACCTAAACTTGGTCTTGATAAACCTCAAAATTTTTATATCAATATCTTCAACTCAAATTTTAGCAGTGCCACACTATTTATGCCATTAAATGCATTCCCTCACCTCATTCAAAGATGTCCCAAATGGTGATCGTCAATCACAAGAAAGCCTTAACAATTGAAGATGACATGTCCTTTATCCTTGATATTGGAAAATTTATGGTTAAAATCATTCTACAATTTCCATATTTTTGATTAAATAGATTTTATTCTAAATTAGGATAAGAAGGTGATCTCATTCTGTAAATCCTAGAATTTAGATAAATCATGATATTTTTCAAGATTTCAATGGTAGTTTGTAAAGATACCTTGAGCAGCAAAATTTGACCTTTATTCAACTACATAAGGTTATATCTTTGAATTGATGAATACTCATTTGATATTTAAAGACTTTTAAAGAAAAATTAAACAATTCCCAGATTCCTAAAATCAAGATTAGAAGAATGATTTTGAGGGAAAAAATCAAATCACCTTTTAACCTTTACCTATAAGCCATCAAGAAAAGAAATGGGAACACTGAAACTTAGATTGATGAGGCCAAATCGATATATAGGAATCTTTTTTATATATGAAACATATGTCTTCTTCATTCAATCTTATGAAAGGTAGGCAAAGTAGGATTTAAATCCACTTCACTTGGTCTTGTGAAGGGTAGGTGAAGTTTTCATTAAGATACCCTTTTTGTTTAAAGTTTTTATTAAGATTTTGTCTTCGTTTTATCCCATGTAGGGTAAATGAAATTTTCATTAAGATGCCTTCTTTGTTTGATCCTATGTAGGGTAGATAAAGCTTTTATTAAGATATCCTCTCTGTTCGATCCTGTGTAAGGTAGATGAAGCTTTCATTAAGATATCCTTTTTCTTTGATTTCGTGTAGCGTAGATGAAGTTTTATTAAGATACAATCTTTATTCGATCCCGTTTGGGATAGATGAAGTTTTCATTAAGATACTCTCTTTATTTGATCCTATGTAAGGTAATGAAGTTTTCATTAAGATACCTTCTTTGTTTGATCCCGTTTAGGGTAGATAAAGTTTTCATTAAGATGGCATTTTCATGTGATCCTGTATAGGATAGTTGAAAAAGGCTTACCTCTTCATATGATCCTGTGTAAGGTAGGTGAAGAAGGTTTAAAGTAAAGTGGCATTTTTATGTAATCCTATGTAAGGTAGGTGAAAAAGGATTTTAAAAACCTAAAAGTAGATAATGGCTTCAACCTAATCAAAATTGGCACTAAGCCCAAAAGAAGCTAATAGCTATGTCCCTATTAAAATTGACACTTTTGATGATGGCTTTAGCCTAATCAAACTTAGCACAAGCCTAAGAGTAGCTGATGGCTATGTCTCTATTAAAATTAGCACTAAGCCTCAAAGTAGATGATGGCTTTGACCTAATCAAAATTAACACTAAGCCTAAGAACAATTCATCGCTTTACTCTTATTGAAATTGGCACTAAGTCATAAAGTAGATGATGGCTTTGGCCTAATCAAAGTTGGCACCAAGCCCAAGAGTAGCTGATGGCTATGTCCATAACAAAATTTGCACTAAGCCCAAAAGTAGATGATGGCTTTAACCCAATCGAAATTGGCACTAAGCCCTACAAAATCGGCACTTGATTTAAAACAAATGTAAAAAAAAAAAAAAACTTTTTAGAAAATCTTATATGACCCAAAAAATCATGTCTATTTGGTTTTTGACCTATTCCTGATTCTCAGCAACAACTATAGAGGAGTAGCTGTTGAACCTAATTTTGCCTGGGCCTCTTTTTGATAGTCTGAAAATATTCGAGAACAAGAACATAACAACTGCTTAGTGAAAATTAACTTTTTAAGGTGGATTGGACATTTCAAAATCCTTTTCAGTCATGCCTAAATGGCCTCATGTGCACATGACAAAAAAATTGCCATTTCAAAGGTCGTAGAGAGCAAATCTCAAATGAAAAAGATGAATATTAAAGTTAAAAATTTAGCTTCTAAATTTATTCTTTTTAAATTTTTAAATTTATGTTTTTGGATGATATTATGATCAAATTTCCCATTAAAAATTTTTTGAGAATTTTCGTTAAATTTGAAAAGTTGACGTCTTATATTTTTTGAGAATATTTATGCCAATATACACTCCCAAAAAAAATATTCAATAAAAAAATCTGTACTGGCTTTTTATACCACGAGGTCAATTTTATCAATTAATTTTGAATTTTCATTGTACCGCGATTGCCATGCTTGCGAATTATTTCAGTGAAATTTGTTCCACATTTCAAGTTTTCATCTTTATTATTTTTGCAAATTAATATCCTAAGCAAGGTATTAAAATCAACTCATTTTTCTCAGGTTGGATTTATTTTTGGAATTTTTGTAGGAAAAACTGATCAGATGCGCAGCAAAAGTTTTAAAACAATTTTAATCTGATCGTACCAAATCCTATTGTCATATACAATAAAACCATTTTAATCAATTACTTTGAGTTTCAAATCTAAAGATAACAACCAAAAATTCCTAGATCTGTGTGATATTCGTACGGCTTGATTCTCTTTAACGATCACCTTGTGCCACAGAGTTTAGAATCATGAGATATTATGATTAGAAACCCTTAAGGGTGGCACTAAAATCTAAGAAAAAAATCTTAGGCATAAGAGCCTTATTTATATCAGGTAACAAGGTAGACTTAATTTTAATTTTTTGATTAAAATAATTATTTTATTAATACCATAAAACCCATATGTTGCATCAACCCTAGGATGGGTGCCCAATATAATTTCGCCCAAACACTAGTGTCCATGGACAATATTTTACTCCAAATTTATTTTACGAAGTTTAGCCCATTTAGTCTGAATAATAATTAATTCTGATTAAAATGTTAATATTATTTAGCCCAATTATTTTCTATAACTCCAATTCCAATTTGAAATAAAATCATGACAATTTTATTCAAATAGAATAATTATGTACTAATTATCAAAATAAAAATTAACTATAATAAAATAATTAATTTAATCATAAATTAAAATAAATAAATAAAATATTTTTTAATTTATTTAGAATGTTATCCATATTTAATTTATAAATAAATATTTAGACAAGTCTTAATAGATATTTATTTAATTATATAAATAATTTTCCCACATCTATTTAACTTTAAATTAATTCTTATATTTATCAAAAGATAAATATCATTAATTTAAATTACTAATTCTTGTCTAAATAAATATTTAATCAAATTAAATATATATTCTAAATAAATAATACCAAAAAGTCATTTTCATTTATTCGCTGAAGAAAAAGCCCACACTACTGAAGTGAGCGACTCTAGTATACCACTTCACCATATTGAGAATCTTTCGTTTTTTGATATTCTGATTAACAAACCGTTAAGGAATTATATTGAGCTAGTAGAGGGACCAATTAGACATATATAATTAGGCTCTAATAATCCATGTATTCATTATTCTATCTCGAATAATTCATCACATAAATTATTAATCTCAAAGTAATAACAATAAAGAACTAAGAATGCACTCCCAATTATATATTGTATTACGTAAGCTTTATAAATAGCCTTTTAGTCCAACGATCTAGTCATTTGTGTAAAACCCTTATATGATATCCGTGATCAACTTAAGGTTTAAAAGTCTGTTTGACCTACTTGATCACCCTATCTTAAGGTTTCATTATACTCTCCATGTGAAAATAATTATTCACCAATGGTGAACACTTTATCATTTGACGTACTGAGGCCTCGTCCATTTTCACTATACCATGTAATGCCTTTTAAGAGGATAACCTTAACTCTTTATAAGAGCTATGATTTCATACCTATAAGTAAAGCTCTCATTAAGTATAAGTCATATACCTAACGAACTGGTCTAGTAGCCTACTACTTCGAGATGCTTTAGCCTTTGGTACGTTAAAGCATACAAGTTACACACATGGACTCAATTACTTAATCAGGATTAAGGTAATTACACAATGAATGTAAAAAATGAATTAACCCATGTAAACAGACTTGTTAATGGACTAATTGCACTTTGGTCTAATCCAATATATCACCACCTCTAGGTAATATATCTATGTCTCCACTTAGGAGTATGGCAGCCAACTTTTTTTTGTCATTTTTTTTGTTTGTATTTTTTTAGTTTACTTAGCCATTGTAGACACCTTATTTTGTCTGGCCCAATTTTTAGCATTCCCAGGACATGATCGAAAGATAATAGAATCAAAAAAATGAAAAAGAAAACTAGGGATGATAATCAGGTGCTGTGCCACAAGGCACTATTAGGCAACACGACGTTAGGCATAAAATTTTTTTTTTTTAGGAAGGTCTAAAGTGCCTGGGGGTCATATTAAAGAAAAATGTAAAAATGAGGTATCAAAGGTCACTATTCGAGGTGTTACTGAAGCCATTCAGATGAGCACGGGTTATTTTCCCACTATTTGTGACCAAGGTGATGTATTCAAAGAGCTTAAGGTATGTGCAAGTCATATTGGTGCATAAGTATTGATATGAAGCTCTCACATCACCAAAAATTCAAATTTTCACATGTAGTATTGATACAAGAGGGTTTGGTATCGATACCTAAGGTACAGTTCGATACCTAGTATGTTTGTATCGATACAAGCCTTAGCAATAGCTAAAGTTATGATTTTTTGCAAAATGTATTGATACACAAGCAGGAGTATCGATACAAATTCATGAAGCATTGACATAAGCTCCAAGTCTAGAGACTGAAAACATTTTTTTGCTCTTGGTATCGATACATACTTCATTATATCGATACAAAATGTTTCGTATTGATACACCAAGGTATTTTTTCCCAGTTCAAGTCATTTTTTAGCCTTTGAAAATTTGATTCAAACATGGTCCTGCACCAAAAATCATCATAATTCATACCAACATCAACCATGGGCTCGTGATTGGAGTTAAACAAATTTTCAAAGCCCAAATAGCCAATCACAAGGGACATTTTCATGAAATATATGGTTTGTTAAAGGGCATGATTGGTTTTTCTCCAATTGCAGACTGCTACAACCTTTGTACACCACACTTTGCATTGCAAAACCAATGGAAATAAGAGCAACTGAGCATAATACCTGGAGTTGTGCTCTAGTACATGAAGGAAAATCCCACAATGCCCTTACTTTTGGCTTAAAGACATTGGCTGAGCATACTCCATATAGAAGAGCCAATCTTAGCTTAGCAAATGAGGCTTACAAAGAAATATTTTTTATATTGTTCTCAACCATCTCCAAAAAAAGCACTCTAGAAAATCCATACCTAAAAATGGTCCCAAAACACTGTTGCATTGACCTCCATCCACTAGCCAAAAGCTTCATTCCCCTAGCTCCTTCAAAACCCTACAAAAAAAACTCAAAACACTCAACCTTTTACACACATCCATCCTTAAAACCCTTCTCCATCAACATTATTAACAAAAAAAGCTTCTTCTTTTCATCTTTTTCTTGCTAAATAATAGCAAAGAGAAATAAAAAAATGAACTTAGAGTTGCTGCTCCAAGTAGAGAGGAAAGTTCAAGGCTTTTTGGTATATTTTCTCTAACTTGCTCCATATATTTTTTGTTTTTATCATCTGCATTATTTTAGTGAGCCATTCATGGTTCCATGACCATTCTAGGACTATCATGCATTATTGTAGCCTTGGTTGCGGTAGTTTTAGGGCTTTAATGATCTTTTAATGCCTTAGTGGTGTTTGAGTGACCAAACATGTTTGTAATCATTTTTGCCATCAAAATAGCCTTTGTCCATGCACCTTTGATATGTTTCATCCACCATTACGTGCTTAACATATGCTTGAATCTTTATCCAAAATGTTTTTGAACATATTTGTGTACTCCCTCACATTTTGGTGAATTTCTGGAATGAAAATGTTATCTTGAAAATTTCAGCATGTTTTTCTTCACTCAAATATGATCATAGCATTTCCCATAACATGATCTTTGATGCCATCTCCATTCATCTTATTTGTCATCTCCTTACATTTCTCATCTATGTCAAAATGTCATCTCTTGATTGCTTATAGGTGTTCATGTTCCTTATTATGTATATTGCATTATGTTCATAACATTTTTGTCATAAATTTTTTTTTGTTTATAGCAAAATGTTTTCACTGCATTGATCTTCCAATCTTGAGACAAATCAAACATTTTGGGTCTGGATTCATGGTGAAACAAGTTCCTATTTTTCAAACAAAAATAACCATTTTAGTTGATAAAGAAATAATAAGTCTTGATCTTGAGCTTAATACCTTCATTTGTGTCATGGTCAACAAGTTGTTTTATCATCCCAAACTACTCATGGATTGTGGAATGAACTCGTGATGCCCATGTCAATCTTTTCTTTATGTCATAGATGTTCGAACATCCATGGCTCAACTTTAATCCCAAGAAACATGAAAAAACAAATAATCTCTATTTTTGCTCGGCAACACCATAATTCAAATTTGAAAATAATTTTCAAACCATAATTGATTTCTTTAGAATTTTTTAATATTTTTCCCTTAAAGTGTATTGAATTATCTTTGTAAATGTGTCTCATTTGCCCTCAGATCATCCCAAATGAGGGAATTATGATTTTTTGAACCTTTGCTGTCTAAAATCCCTAGAACCAATGCATTACATTATGTTTGGGCCATTTCAGCCCGTTAGATGATTTTCCTATATTATCTAAATATTTTATCAAAAGGTTTGTAAAATTCATTTTCCAAAAAGGTATTACTTATGATTTAAGGATTCTAGATGAGTCCAAAATGATTTTTCAAAATCCATCATTCTGTTTCCCTTTTACATGCTGCCAATGTCAAAATAGGCCTAAATCCAAAAATTGATTCCACCTAGAAAATGATTTTTTAGGATTTTTAAAATATTTTTATATTATTCCTCATCGTGTTACCTTTCTAACAGTACCTTGCTTACCCCTTGAAGCCTTTAAGTGAACTCGAAATAAATTCAAGAAAAGAGATAGCATGATGTTGTCCCCTATTTTTTTAGAATTAAAGTTAACCCTCTCCTAAATCGCCATCATCATCAAGTTTGACCTTTTCGAAGTGCAATCGATTGGCTCCCCCATAACACAAGCCCTTTAGTCTTGGATCGAGGCTTAAGATAAAAACATATCTTATTCAAATCCTTGATTACCCATCTTCAAGATACCTTTTTTTAAAAAAATAATAAATAAAATAAATATGCCTTTTCTTTTAAATCACCAAAAATTTTCATTTTTTGGGATGCCCCAACCCTATCTTTTCGACAGGATACTCCAACCTTGTTCTCCACTAAAAAACTAAAATTTTTTCTGTTGGATTTATTCAAGATTCTTGATTATTCTAAATGATCAAAAAATTTAATTGTTGGGGATACTCTAACTCTGCCACATTAAAGAGATACTCGAACCTCATTTTTCACTAAAAAAACTTGAATTTTCTTTCCTAGATTTATTCGTGATTCCTAATTATTTTATAAAATTATCAAAAATTTTCATTCTTGTGGAATCTCAAATCCCATCTCTCTGAGGGGATACTCCAACCCCGCTTTTACCTCGAAATCTAAAAATCTCTTCGAATATCCTAGATTGTTTTGATTAAAACCTTTTTTTTGTCCATCAAATTACCACTAAATCCAAATATATCCCCAAATTGTCATTCCGATTATTCTTCAATAAACTAAGGCAATTACGAGATACATTTCAATCATCCATCCTTTTTATGTTCTTCTGTTTATGATTGTTTGTCTGTGAAATTATTATATTCCTTTTCATCTTATTAACACATTTCCTTTCTGTAGTAACCATCATGTGTTTATATTTAAAAATTGTTTTCAAAAAAATTATAAGGGAATATTTTGTGTCAGTATCTCTCCAGTGCCTAACATGGAATATTCAAATTTTTAAAATTTAATTCAAAAATTTTTTTTGTTAAAAACCCTATTTTTCTCATATCTCTATTATGCATAGGTCATAAAAATTTTCTTTCAAAACCCAGATCTACAATTTTCACAAAGATTCATGCATAAATGAGGATTATATCAGAATAATGGCTAAATGAAATCAACCAAAACTGAAATTGAAGTGAGATATAGTTAGCGGGTACCAATTTTGGGTGTCATAAGGTGCTAATCCTTTCCCACGTAATCAACTCCCGAACCTAGCCAATGAATCTCTGGGCCTTATAGACCTCAAAATCAACATTTCGAGTTTCATAACTCAGAATATAGGTTTTGATAGGTATCCGATCATGCTTAGCACGTAATGATCAGTGGTAACTTCAAATTTATAGTTACTTCATAGCGATTCATCCAACAGTCTTTCTCCTCTGCATATTACTATGCCTAATTCAAATCTCGATCAAGGCATAACCTAAAGGCTTAACCACACCACCATATATATATATATATATATATCTTTTGAGTCATGCATGCCTACTTAAAATCATCTAGAGAGAAAAAAAAGGCACTTGGCGATAGCCAAAGCCCAATTAGAGCCCAAATCAAACAAGCCCAAATTAAAATGAATTAGGCCTAATAATTGAACTACCTTAGTAACGGGCCACCTAAAAACTACGAAAACAAAATTTGATGTCTACACTTCCTTCAACAAACTCCCCATGCAAAGTTGCTGCAAATCATAATATTTATTGTTTGCTTTATAGGTTCTCTTTTGGGCTTTGATATTTAATTTTTGACATTATAATGAATTTAGTTTCTCTTCATGATTATGGGTTCTAGCAATTTTCAAATGCTTGATATATTTTGGAGCTGAAAAATGAATATGTTCCCTTGTTTGCATATATGAAAATTTTGAATATTTTTGAAGATATTTTTTACCTGATTCTATTTTTGTATTCTATTTTAGAGATGATCCGTAGAAATAATGTAAGATTATTTGCTTCGATTCAAGGGAAATATGCTGAAAATGTTTGTAAATATAGGGTAAGGTCAAGTACCTTTAAAACTAAAAGCCAATATGAATTGAAAAAGATGAACTTTGTAGGAAATATAATGGAAACTTATTGACAGAATCAAACCAATTAAGTTTAATTTTGTTGATTCAATTTTAGACCTCTTTGTCACTTGGTTTAATTGGTTTTGTAAGTTGAGTCAATTTAATCGATTATCGATATTTCTTAACCGAACTGACCAACCGATTAAATAGTCACCCCAACTTTTTTCGCAAAATTTGTATGTCAACCATCATATTTTTTTATCAATACTGATATGGTATTTTTGCCAATTCTCACTTTAAAAAATCAAAACTTATGGGAAAAGTTCATATCATATTTATACCATGAGGTATCAAATTGGCGATTTAGTTTATTTATTTTAATCAATTTTGGTGGGTATTGTGATTTTTTGATTTTGTAAAAGTTTCCTTGTAAACTTTTTCTAAGTTTGGAATTTGTAATACTTTTTCACGAATTAAATATTTTTTATAAATATACTAGATCCAATTAGTTTTTTAAACAGGAATCCATTTAAGAATTTTTCTTTTTTAAAGAAGTATGAAATTTTTTGCTCGGTAAGGTTTTTCGTAAATTCTTTCAGAGTTTAGGATTTTTTTTACTTGCTTTTATACTTTCAATTAAATATTTTGGGATTTTTTGCATACTTAAGTTCATTTTTTATTTTTTTTCATTTTTTCCCATATAGTATTTTCTTCTATAAGGGTCATTCTCATAAACTCTTCACAGGTTTGGAATTTTTAATTTTCTCCTTTTTTCCCACACATGAGATTTTTCAATTTATTTACATTTTACAAATAAATTTTTTTCAGAACTTGACTCTTGAGATTTTTTTTTTAAAAATTTGGTATAAAGTCATACATGAATATCCGATTATATTAATGCATAGAAATTTCCACTAAATTTTAGCATGGAAATTTATTTCTTTGATACATGAGATTTTAAAAATTCTCATGAATGTTTCTTTAATTAAAAGCTCTGCATAAAAAAAAAACTTTAATTAAAGTCGTTTTAAAAGTTTTCTAGATTTTCCATTCAAATTTTTCTTAATTGGATTTTTACAAGTTGTTGTAACATGGCCCAGATACAGTTCCTAACCAGCTTGACTTAAAAGGCTAGTGTACTCCTCATTCCTATTTATATATTCACATATCATTTTTCTTTTATTTTTAGGGGCCCATATAATTATTAATATTATTTTTATTTTTCACGTTTGGGGCCCATATCACTCACTCAACTTAACTCTAAATAGTCGTTATGAAATGACTATTTATTACAGAGTTGCCGCCAATCTATTTTGGGTAGGTCTATGGTAATACCGGAGATCGCATGAAAGGATCTGGGAGTTGGTTACAATCATAAGTAAGGGTTAATCCCTCTCATGATGCCTTGAAATCGATATCTTATTAATTACAAGTTAACTAAATTTTGGATTTTTATTTGATTTCCCTATCCAATATTTAATTATAATTCCCATTTATTCCTAAATTTATTATTCCATTAGAGAAAATCGAGTTTTAATATTTTTAAAAATCAAAATATCTTTCGCAACCTTCCGAAGAACCATATGAACACAAAAGTTTTTGTCATTCTCTTTCATACCCCACTAGAAATCCAGAGGAATATGAAAGATTTTTTAAATTCAAATCTTTTGTACATCATTGGAGAGTCGAAGGAATATAAAAAGTTTTATTTACAAAAATTTAATAAAATGTCAATTTTCTTATTGAAAAATATTAAAATAATTCGTGAAACCTTTCTCATATTCGAGGAGAAATTTCACATATAATTTTAACTCGAAAACATTGCATTGATTTGAAAAAATTCCAAGTTTATTAATAATATTAATAATACTAAAAGTCACCCTAGTTTGTAGAGTTTAGACAAAAAGTACTAAACTCAGCTCTAAAGATTCAAATATGGTCGATAAGATCAAAATGTCCTTTAGAGTACTTTCAATATGAAAGTATCCTAGGACCTGATATTAATGTAAAAGTATCAAAATACACCTGGGGTATACCTTCAACATGAAAGTATCACAGCTTCCCTAAAGGAATCGAAAATGATGATAGCAAACAAACCTAACTGTAATTCACGTCGTTGTCATGGAAAAATCTCGGTGATTACATAAGACTACTCTAGGAAAAAATTTCCTTCATCTCAAAAGCATTCCAATAACCCTAGAGGACCTAGAAATGATAAAAATGACAATTTCACCCTAAATGGGTAATTAAAATATCAACCTAAAATGCAAAAAATTACAATTAAGCCCTTAAACTTTTCAAGATTGCATTTTGTACCCCACTAGAAAATGGAAAGAATACGAAAGGTTTGAATATTTCCTACACCCCTATCAAAAATCAAAGAAACACTAAAAACACTCCAAAATGACCAAACATGTTCTATTAACCCTAAATGCAAAGTTTTTCTTAATAACTCAAAGCTTTTCCATTTTTTCAATTTAGTCCCTACATGAGATAAAATCATAAATAAACATCAAAAACATCACAAAAATCATGGAAATCAAATCAAACGTCAAATAAATATTCAACCAAGCACCGATGGCCTTGAAACAATTTTTTCATTTTTGCAAATTAGTCCCTCAACTTCCTAAAATTACAAAAAGGCTTCTAAAGTCCAAAAAATTTATTTTAGCATGATAAAAATGCATAAAACATATCCCTTAATAAACATTCCTAAAAAATATTTTTCATTTTTACAATTTTGTCCCTATATTTCCAATAATTAGAAAATAACATCAAAATCATCAAAAATTTACCGAATCATACTTATACACATAAAATCAAGCTTGAAACCATCTATTCAAAGCTTTAAAAAAATTATAAAATTATTTTTTAGTCCTACAAATTTTGAAAACCATAAAATAATCAAAATCATCATGAAAATAACAAATAAAATTAGATTAAAGTCACCATGGAATTCAGCCAATGCTAAATACAATAAAAATAATTTTTCCTTATCATGAATATCAATATAAATATGTATCATCAAGTTCAAATACAAAAATAAAAAAAAAACAAATATATGAACATGTTTTTCAACATATTAACATGAAAATGTCAAGAAAAATAGTGTGAACATAAACATAAATATAATAAAATCAATAGCATATCAACAACAACATATTTCATAAACAAATAAAGCTAAAATGAAGAAAAATTAAACATAACAACTATATATAGAAATTAGCCATCATGTTTAGCCCTTCAACATGGATTAAAATCCATAAGCTTAAACATGATCTTGGCTCACTAAAAGGAAGAAAAATGATTGAGATGAACAGAAACTAAAAATTTGTTAAGTGTACCTTTAAAAAGCTTAAAACTTGGAAGATTTTGATGTTTTTCGTGGTTTTTCTTCTTTTTTCATCAAGCTTGGGAAAAAATTCGACCAAGGGCTAAAACAAAATGCCCTTGGCCAAATGGTCTCTTGTGTTTTCTATGGATTTATTTTTTATTTTATTTTTATTTATGTCATGCTATGATGTAATTTAATTAAATTTATCTTTTTAGATACTTAGTCTAAGGCCTAAATAGGTGACTCATGTTGGCTATGGTGAGGGTTAAGGATGATTAAAATAATATTAATTTAATATATAGTTAAAATGTAACTAAATTTGTTAAAGAAAAATTAAATTCCAACTAAACTAGTTCATGTAACTAAATCACTAAATTCCACAATTAAAATAAATATAAACAAAATTTTGAGAATGAAAATAACAAAAAAATAAGGTTATAATTACAAATTTTATGAAGAAATGGATTAAAAAGACTAAATTGTAAGAAATTAAAAGTTATGAATTAATAAATTTATTTACAAATTTAAACACGTAAAAATCCAATAAATATTCATATAAAAAATTGAGTCCAAATGAATTAATAGAATTTTGGAGAAAAAAACATTGTTGAGATTTATTGTAAAATTAAAATGGGCCTAATTGAGCCTTAGCGAAAATTTAATTGAATAATCACAAATAAGCATTTGGACTTGTAGAAAATGAAATGGGCTTGAAGAAAATCTAAAATGGGCTTGGTAATGTTATTGGGCTTGTTGAGAATTATTGCGATTATTGGGCCCATGAATTAGCGAAAATTTAATTGAATAATCATAAATAAGCATTCGGGCTTGTAGAAAATGAAATAGGCTTGGGGAAAATCTAAAATGGGCTTGGCAATGTTATTGGGCTTATTGAGAAATTATTGGGTTTATTGGGCCCATGAACAAAATTTGCCAATCTTAAGCCCATTAATGAAACTTGGCTCAAAAATTAATAAAATAAAAATAATAAAATTTTCCTATAAAAATTCCAAGTATTGAATTATAATAGAAAATTTTAGTAAGCCTTATATGTAAAAAAAAGACAATTGAAGATTCCAAACTCAAAATTTTATGAAAAAGATCTATATGGAAGAAAAATGTTATTTAAAAAATTCAAAACTCATAAAATAAATTAAAATTTTTAAAATTAAATTAAAGAGAATTTTATGAAGGTATTTAAAGAATTTTAAAAATTATAATCTCATAAAAATCTTACCAAAAAAATTTACAGAGTAAGAAACTCCATATCCTACCAAAGGAAAATTTTCCAAAAATACATCTAGCTTCAGAAAAATAAGATGAATTTAATACCTTATTCAAAACATTAATTGGTAAAAATAATAAAAACAAAAGCTTGGATTCCAGAGTAAGTTTTATTGGAACAAATTCATAAGGAGAAACTCGCAGCATAATGAAAAATTCTAAATTAATTGATAAAATTGACAATTTCACGCCTCATGGTATGGAATGCCAATACAGATTTTTTTTCCTTGAATATTTCAAATTTCTTGAAATGCATATATTGGCACAAATACTACACTAGTGTTGATAAAAATATATGACGATCCACTGTCCAAATTTTACGAAAAAAATGTTGAAAAGTTTTTAAAAATATAAAATTTGACCATGATATTCTCCGCAAAGATATTTTTCAAAATTTTGTCAAGAAAATATTTAAAAACTAATTTTTTTTAATATTCATCTTTTCGTATCCAAGATCAGCCCTCAAAATGACACATTTTCTATCACATGCACATGTGGCCATTTAGGTATGATCGAAAAGGTCTTGAAAATGTCTACTCCACCTAGAGGAGGTCGCCCTCAACTAGGGTGGCTGCTAAGTTCTCAACGTCGAATATTTAAGACTATTGAAAAAAAAAAACTAGACAAAATTAGATGTCTACACTTATTAATTTTATTAATTCAATTTTCCTTATGGATTTTTAAATGGAATTCCTATATGATTAAATTCTTAATCAAATTTATCACATTTGAAATTTTAATTCATCACCTGACTACATAGATTTATATCCAATTTTTATTCTTTACAAGTTAGTCCTTTCAATTTAAATTCTTTCACTTGAATTTCAATTATGGGCTTAGTATTCATAAATTCGTTAATTACTTTTCATATACGTATAGATAAGGTTTTAATTAAATATTTTTATTGATGAAAATTTTTAATTAGGATTTTTACACGAATTGTTTTTCAATTTTCAACATTACTCAATAATTTGATTACATAAGCTTGGAAAATTAATCTAAAGCTTAGTAAATCAAGTTCATTTGATTGATTTGATATGTAAATTACACTTTCTACATGTCATAATTTTTTTTAATTAGGATTGTTAGTCATAATTGTTCTAATTTTTAACATTATTTATTAATTTGTTCACATTATCTTAGGAAATTAATCATAAGGTTCTGCGATTGAATTTAATGAATTAATTTGTCACATATATTATACTTTTTATATTATAACAACATTTTTGTCATTTTATTTAATTTTAACTATTTCCAAAATTAATTTCAATTTAATTTAACTCATTTTTAAGCAAAATCCACATGTCCATCATGCACCATGGGACACATCTTGTTCAACAACATCATTTCATCACCTCCCACCATAGCTAATTAGACCCATGCATGAAATAGCAAAATCCCACTAAGGGAATATCATTTGAAATATTTGAAAAAAAAAGAAAATTATTAAAAAATAACAATAATTTTAGCCAAGGGAGGGAAAAACTGAATTATACCTCCATAAATAGGGGGATTTTGTTTCATGGATTTTTCCCTCCCATGGCCGAATTACACCTTTATAAATAGAGGGATTTTGTTTCATTTTAAGCTTCTTGGCTATTAATAAAAAATTGGTTTTTCTTAAGTGTTTTTCAAAGGTTTTAAGCTTTTACAAAGGTATTTCTCTTGAAAATTTTTGCTTGTTCATACTGCCTTTTATATAGCATTCATTCTCTTAGTCCCTTATCGAGAGCTTCAAGTTTGTGCCATGGTAGATACCAACTTCAAGGCCAAACTTTGCAACAATGACCAATGTCTTTGATCTTTTTTATTTTTATTGGATTCAATGTTGTTCAAAATTACTTTTATTATTTTTTGAAAGCTTGGATGTGTTAAATCATGTTTGTATGAATTAATATCAATTTTGGTATAAATGATTATGCATGTCCATGCATTACATGTATGTATTAAAGTTCATGTATGTTTCCATAAAATTTTTGACTTCGTGATTTTTAATATTTATTGAACTTGCTTGTGGATTTCATTGTGGATATAATTTTATGACCATTCAAATTTTTTATGGTATAAACCATATCAACATGATCATGTGTCAATTAATTCTGACATGAAAAATATTTTTTGGATGATTCTTGGTTTTGGCCAAATGCTTTAAATGATTTTAGGCAAATTTTGATTTTTTTTTTTTCTTTTCTTCAAAAATGAGCTTTATGATCCTGAGCACAATTAGATGAACACTTGAGCTTTAAAGTTTTCATACCAATTTTAAGGGCCAAGTGATGAGCAATGATCAATATTTCAATTTAATTATTACTAATGGTTTTAATTCTTATGGAAACAAGATTTTGATTCAAAATTCACTTTGATTTTTTTTTTGACATGTTAATGAGAATTTTGCTTGTTTTATGATGATTCTATATATCTTATGCCATATTCATACGTCATGTTGCATGCATATATTTAAATCTATTTTATGATCCATGGACATTTCTTCGATGCATTTGGTGTATTTATGACTTTGATTGTGGATTTTGGCTGAATTTGTGAATTTTGGTACATGTGTGCTCATTTAGGTACCATAGACTTCATTTTAAAGCTATGCATGAATAGATTTTAGCATGAAATAATTTTAGCATTTGTTCTAGTGTTGGCTCAATATCAAAGGGATATTTTGGCAAATTTCCCTTTTATTTTCAAGGCTTTTAAGGTTGATTTGGAATACTTAAAATATTTAGGTCCACCAAGGGTAATTTGGACCTTAACAGAATAGGTTAAGGAGTGGTTTTCAATTTCCCAAGTTGAGTCCATCATTTTTGGGCCATTTTATAATTAAGCCAAGCTTTAGGGACAAAATTACAATTTTAGAGAATTTCATGCAAGGCCACCCATGCTTGGCCGAATGGGTTAAGGTCCATTATGCAAATTTTCCATGCATTTTAGGCAGATTTAGGTACTTTTCATGCACACCTAAATTATTTAAAGGGTAATTTGTAATTTTGAGAAGTTTAGGAACCATTTAACAAGTTTGGATCATATTTGGACTAGTTAGGTCAATTCCAAACAAAAATTACTTAATAGGGTAAATCGTAAATCGAGCATCTTACCTCAAAAAAAGTATTTAAGGGCCACGTAAGCATTTTCATGTCACATGCACTTCAAGGTAGGTTAGGTATTTCGTTTTAAAACCGAGTCTTTTAAGATCATGTAAGCACTTTCATGTCATGTGCACTTTAAGGGTATGTAACTCATTTTAAAGTCCATTAAGGTTACAAAAACTTCCACGTCAAATGTGCAATTTAAAGGACATTTTGATCTCATCAATGAAATTCAAGCATTTAGGTCTAGTGTCATATAATACCATCAAATCCAAGTCCTAAGGATTGTTTTTATTAAGTCACATGCAGTTCAGGGGTACTTAAGCCATTTCATTTTAAAACCAAGCCTTTAAAACTCACGTAAGTACTTTCATGTCATGTGCACTTCAAGGTAGGTTAGGTATTTCGTTTTAAAACCGAGTCTTCTAAGATCATGTAAGCACTTTCATGTCATGTGCACTTTAAGGGTATGTAACTCATTTTAAAGTCCATTAAGGTTATAAGAACTTCCACGTCAAATGTGCAATTTAAAGGACATTTTGATCTCATCAATGAAATTCAAGCATTTAGGTCTAGTTTCA
>JBBYHL010000016.1:20891808-20909909 GCA_038381835.1 Adansonia madagascariensis | reverse complement strand
AACTTCCACGTCAAATGTGCAATTTAAAGGACATTTTGATCTCATCAATGAAATTCAAGCATTTAGGTCTAGTTTCATATAATGCCATCAAATCCAAGTCCTAAGGATTGTTTTTATTAAGTCATTAATATAAGTAGTGTTTTAAAAATCGAGACAAAATCCTTTAATTAAGATAGTACATGAATTTCTCCCAAAATAAAGGATGAGCTTATGGATTATTTTAATAAAAAGATACCATTTTCAAAGCAAGTAAAGTCGAGATATTTCAAATTTCATAAAACATGAAAATTAACACGTAAAATCTCAATTTCGTAATTGAATACCAAATATCGAAACCAAATAAAAATTAAAATTTAAGTTAACACGTAATTAAAAGACACTGATTTTTAGGCGTCCTAATAGGGATCAAACCCTGGTGCCGTAACTAACTCCCGAACCTTTTTATGTGATCTCTAATTAATACATAGACATTGGAATTTGTTTTCCAATGTATCTTCACCCTAAAAAGATAAAATCTGATAAGTAATCAATCTCACCTAATAGAAATAAATTAGTGAATTAAATGGTTGTTCCAAAATGACCATTTAGGGTTCAAGTCGAATATGCAATTCATTTTGACGGCTTGATCCTCAACATTAAAAAAATTAAAAAAAAGATTCACCCGCCTTTAAATCCGATGAGTCGAGGTCCAAATCTCGAGCAAATTGATCGAGCCCTAGCACCTAAACTCACTTACGAACCCTTTCAAGTGATCTTTATTTAATACATAGAAATTGAAATTTGTTTTCCAATGTCTTAACCCTTAAAAGATGAAATCCAATAAGTAGCCAACCTCACCTAGTCAAAATAAATTAGTGGATTAAATGGTTCTTTCGAAATGAGCATTTAAGGTTAAAGTCAGATGCGCAATTCATTTTGACAGCTTGATCCTCAACATTAAAAAAATCGAAAGAACAAAAACATTCGCCCGCCTTTAAATCCGATGGGTCAGGGTTCAAATCGTGACCACATTGTGATAGAACTTGATTAACCTGAACCAATAATGACTCGAACTTGAAATGGGCCTAAACCAAAACAACTTAGACTCAAACTAATCCAAAAACAAAACAATCCGAACTCGAAAATTAAAAAATCCACAATGACCCAATACGAAATGACCTAACCTAAAACCAACCCCGCTTGCCCAATTGACAAGTCTACTCTTTTAGTTTAAGCACGTGATAATTTTCATTGCAAAAATGGGATCTAGATTTACAGCATGCCATGCACATACTTGACCATTCTTTCACCAAACATAGGGATGAATGACAACATGATCAAGGATATTATAATAGTGCCAAATTTGTGATTCAACAGATGAAACTAGTTTCATCAATTTCTTAATATGTTTCCCCCTTCTCAATCATAAACCTTTTCTTTAATTTGTTTGACTACCATAAATTATGAGATTTAAATTTTAAAAGAAAACAAATCAATAAACACGATAGGTGCACCGAAATGCAACATGCAGCTGCTTTTTCTTAAGTAACTACTTTATCCCATAGGACACACCATCTAATTGACATGGTCCTAAATCCTTAAGCTACAAGTTTGGTGAAGTCCAATATAGATCAACCACAAATTCAAGTTACAACAATACAATGTCATTAATAAAGTCTATACCATAGTATAGATGGACCCTTAAAACAAGTAAGCAAGTTGAAATCAATAAAATCAAGCATCATTAGTTTATAACATGTACAAATATATCTTCTAATTACCAATATTTATCTTCGGTAGGTCATCGCTGCAATTGGTGTGTAATGTATATCAAATACTGAAAACAGAATAGAAGAATGGTGAATGGTCATCGTGTTAAAGAAAAACCTTGTTCAAGACATCGTGTTCTTTTGTCTTGCATAATACGTTGAAGTAAAGTGGGATTGCTAGTAATAATAGCATCTACATGCTCATGCAACATCCTCTCCATGGAATCAACATCATCAACTGTCCAGGCATACACATTCTTCTCTCTCCTATCAAAACCAACAAATGAAGCGATGCATAAACAACTGCGTACACATCAATTACACCAAAAATCCAATTCACAGCTCAAAATGAGTTTCATACCCATGCAGAATTTTAACAAGTCTTTCATCAATCAATTGATGGTATACACCAACCACCTTGGCCCCTTTCATTCTCAACAAGTTAGTTCTAGCCCCCGTACGGGGATCCACCATCACAATGTACCCTACCTATGAGTTCATCCACAAACCAATTAAATGCATATAAAGAGTGGTTAGAAGCAAAACATCAACAACTCCTACATTACAGCCTTTGTTGAAATGGAACAGCATTAAACCAAAAGCACTTAGACCCATATCCAGATTAAGTTCAAGATTTACAATTCATCATAAAAATTTTCAGCTAAAGAAAAAGATTATGCCCAGCTCCATATTGGGTTGATGCTTAAAAAAAATTTTTAATTTCATGGGAAATGTTAACTTGAGCCTCGTGGCAAGAAATATTTAATTAATACATTGTTTTCTCTTGAATTTAGTGGCAATGGTGAATTAAATGCAAAACTTAAATAGTATTTTACATATCCTTAAACAATTTCTATATGCACCGATTAACCATAACCTAATTTCATATACAGGTAAATGTATGCATGAGTCATGCCAAGCACTTTAAAGAAAGGAGAAGTCTTTGTGCATATAAGTGGATGCACTGCATATCCAATCAAGTATAATTTTTTGGAAAGAGAGTAATGATCCCGTGACAAGTAGTATCAAAGCTACCCTTGATCAAAGCTACCCTTGACCACCCAATTTCGTGCCAAACGCCTCAAAAAGCAAGGTAGGCAAGGTGGACCAATCATGACTCTTCGTCGAACATCCTAAAGGTAAGCAAAATGATGGAGAAGCTATGATAGGGTCGTCATGAGATTAGGAGTGGAAGAATGCCATGCCAAGCACTCTAAAAAAATAGGTAAGGTACATTAATCCCACATCGGATAAGAAAGTCTTTCGCATATAAACACGTGCATTGCACATGCCATTCGGCATGTCTTTGGGGAATAATGGCATGCATGTACACATCTTTATATCATAAAACACACATTACAATTTAAAAAAAAAAAAACACTTAGTTCTGTGTATTTCATAAAAAGTACTATTTTTCAATAAACTGTGCCCTTTCTTGGAAGAGAAGGAGCTAGAGTACTAGAATTTTGATGGAACATTATTTTCAATTTTCTACATTCTAATTCTTTAACCACATCACTCCTGATGAAAATCATTGATTGCTTAATTTTAGGAGTGATAGAAATCATTGACCGCTAAATTAATTTGGGAGGAAATCTAAATTAATTTGATCCTGATTTTGTACCTAATTATGGGGGGGGGATATTCTGATTTTATTTGTTTCCTGTTTTCTAGAATTGACAACATTAATTCCTAGTTTCTAGAGTTGACAATTTTTGATTCTTTGGCATAGGAAAGTCCTTAATCTTGAAAAATGTCTTACATGTGCCAAAATTGTCTACCAACCTTGTTTCTGTCAAACAAATTACAAAAGATTTAAACTGCAATTTTTTTTTTTACCTACATGTGTGTTTCAGGACCAAATTACGAGCAAGTATTTACTGTCTTGAGTCTCCAGATGGCTATGTGAACATTAAGGCTAGTCGTTCATGGTCATGTCTAAAACTAGTATCCCAAATAAAGACCAGATTTGGCTTAGACATTTTCAACTTGGTCACCTACCTCTTAGAATCCTTAGCATGATGTTTCCTTCTCTGTTTAGAAATATCAACATCAAACAATGTCGTTGTGATATCTGTGAGTTAGCTAAATATAAATGGGTTTCCTTTCCTTTAAGCAAAAAAAAAATCTTTGTTTCCTTTTCAGTTGATTCACAGTGACATTTGGGGTCTATCAAGGGTTGCTAGTATTTCTGGGGCTCGATCGTTTGTTACATTCATTGACGATTGTACTCAAGTATCATGGGTTTTTCTCTTGAAAAATGATGTGATCAAAATTTTTCAAAATTTTCAGAACATGATAAAAAATCAATTTGGTATGGCAATAAAAAGATTGCGACGGATAATGCTAGAGAATATTTTAATCAAGTCTCATCCCCATTCCTTCAAAAAGAAGGAATTATCCACGAATCCTCTTGTATTGATACACCCCAACAAAATGGAGTGGCGAAAAGGAAAAATGGTCAACTTCTTGAAATAGCCCGTGTCCTCCTTTTTCAAAGGAATGTTCCAAAACAATTTTGGGGATAAGCTGTTCTTAGAGCCGCTCATCTCATTAATAGAGTTCCGCCTCGAGTTTTAGGCTTTAAGAGTCCTTGGGAAGTGTTAACAACTTTTTTTCCAGATTTTCCTATTCCTAGTCACCTAACTCTTCATGTTTTTGGCTGTCTCATGCTCATAATCGAAGCAAACTTGATCCTAAAGCAATCAAATGTCTGTTTACCCAAAAGGGATATTCTTCCACTCAAAAGGGATACAAGTGCTACCATCCTCCGACTCATAAAACATGTTTCCATCAATGTCACATTCATAGAGCCTCAGAGCTACTATCGTCATCCTTCTCTTCAAGGGCAGACATCAACTCATGAAGATAAGATGATTTTCTTGACCTTCCTATGCTTACACATTCACGTATGCCTAACTCTTTACCCAGTCCAAACCAAAACACTGACCCCAAACCCAATCAAAATAGTGAAACAGAATCTGCTCATGCCGTGGACAGCCAAGAAATATCAAATGGTCCAATATTCACAAAGCCATTGCAAGTTTACTCGAGAAAGAAGGGGTCCATTGCAAACCCAGAGCAAGTCCATACGTCGGAATCAGCACTTGGAAGTGAAACAAGTAGTCAGGTAAATAACCCTGCTGTTGTTACTTGTGATGATGATGATTTGAATCTACCCATTACAGTTAGAAAAGCTACTCAAAATTGCACACAACACCCAATTTCTCATTTTGTCTTTTGAAAGAACCTCACCTTCACATAAGGCCTTCCTCACTCCCTTAGATTCCATAGCTCTCCCTCAAACCCTATCCGAGGCACTAAGTAGTGAAGAATGGAAACAAGCAATGAGAGTGGAGATGGACGCACTTGAAAAAAAAAAAAAAACATGGGAGCTTATTGAATTGCCAAAATGGAAGAAACCAGTGGGATGTAGATGGATATTTTCAGTGAAATATAATGTGAATGGGTCCTTTGAATAATACAAGGCAAGATTGGTGGCCAAGGGGTACACCCAAACTTATGGTGTGGACTATCAAGAAACCTTTGCACCAGTGGCAAAGATGAATACTGTAACGGTGTTACTAGCTCTTGCGGCAAACTTTGATTGGACACTACAGCAATTTGATGTAAAACATGCTTTTTTGCATGGCAACCTTGTAGAGGAAATTTACACGGAAGTTCCTCCAGGATTTAGTACTGATAGTAATGGCAAGGTGTGTCAGTTCAAGAAAGCAGTCTCCAAGATCATGGTTTGGAAGGTTTACTAAGGTCATACTACCTACCTATGAAATATAAACAGGGTAAAGGGAATCACACTTTGTTTATTAAGCACTCTGCGACAAGGAGAGTTACAGCATTTATTATGTATGTTGATGATATTGTTGCCACTGGTAATGGTCATCAAGAACAAAAAGCTTTTAAGGCTAGGTTAGCAAAAGAGTTTGAAATAAAGGATCTTGGCAAGTTAAAATACTTCTTGGGTATTAAAGTGGCTTAATCCAAAAGGGGAATTTTTATCCCAGAACAAAAGTACATGATGGATTTACTCAAGGAGACAAGGAAAACTGGTTGTAGACCTGCGAAGACACCCATAGATCGGAATCAAAAATTGGGAGATGCGACTAACAACAAGCCTGTGGATAAGGAATTTATCAAAGATTAGTTGGGAGGTTGATTTATCTATCACACACTGGACCTGACATTACATATGCAGTGAGTGTGGTAAGTCAATTTATGCATGATCCAAAAGAAGTCCATCTATAGGTAGTATATCGAATATTGCAATATTTAAAGGCCAACTCAAGTAGAGGAATTTTCTTCAGAAAAAGTTCAAGTTTGTGTTTCGAAGCATATATGGATGCAGACTATGCAGGCTCAATTATTGATAGGAGATCAACTTCTGGGTATTGCACCTTTTTGGGTGGCAACTTGGTTACTTGGAGAAGCAAGAAGCAACCAATAATGGCAAGATCAAGTGCAGAAGTAGAATTTCGAGCCATGGAAGTAGGAGTGTGAGAACTACTATGGCTAAAACTGATTCTCAATGATTTGAAGATTAAAATAGAGAGTCCAATGAAGTTATATTGCGACAATAAGTCAGCTATCAACATTGCAAATAATCCGGTGCAACACAATCGCACCAAGCATGTGGAAGTAGATCGACACTTCATAAAGGAGAAGATTGAGAGTGGGCTGATATGTACACCTTATGTCTCTACTAGAAATCAATTAGCAGATGTCCTAATGAAGGGATTAAATAGTCATGTGGAAGTAGATCGACACTTCATAAAGGAGAAGATTGAGAGTGGGCTGATATTTACACCTTATGTCTCTACTAGAAATCAATTAGCAGATGTCCTAATGAAGGGATTAAATAGTCATCCATTTCAAAGACTTGTGAGCAAGCTGGGAATGGAAAACATTTATTCACCAGCTTGAGGCGAGTGATGGAAATCATTGACTGCTAAATTTTAGGAGTGCTAGAAATCATGGAAATCATTTAATGCTAATATTTGGGAGGAAATCTGAATTAATTTGATCCTAATTTTGTACCTAATTATGAGGGGAAATATTTTGATTTTATTCATTTCCCGTTTTTTAAACTTGACAACATTAATTCCTAATTTGTAGAGTTGACAATCTTTGATTTTTTGGCTTATTAAGGCCCTTGATGTGGTAGTAATGTGAATAAGAAAAAAAACAATTTCTTCTTTTCATTCAACAAGGCCTAATAAATAACCAACAGACCATAAAGATTCCCAAAACAGAGTCGAAATAAGCAAGAAGAAATATTGATTTAGTGGACCAAAAAAAAGACATAATGAATTTCTCAAATGAGATTAACTTTAATACCTGATTGTTACTTTAAACAAGATAAAACAATGAAACAAAATATGTACCATTGACAGTATGAACAAGAATAGACACTATGAAGGTATTTTATATGTAAATCTAACTTAAATATGTACCATTGTCATTCATATAGACAGCACAATGTTGGGCGTGAGGGGGGGCTAAGCAGCACAATTATCCTTTTAACGCTAGTCATTTTTATAGAAAAAAAAATCCAAGATAGCTTAGAACAGCCAAATTGTTTCTCACCATAACATCCGATGAGAGTTTGATTATGTCCCTTGCTAAACTATCGCTTTTGGCCCAAATGAGGCAATTCTTACACTGCATCTTCTCAACCTGAAAATTTTTATAATGCAAACTTGTAAGCAAATTAGCTTAGAATTAGCAAACCTATGTTGGATAAAATACTTCAAGCATTTTTCCTATTTTGACTGTAGCAATTCACAATTCAAACAGTAGAACAGAATGAAACTCCAATAATAATGATCAGACTTCCCAAAGTTAGCTTCCACTTGTGTCACAAGTTAACTATTCTCTGCAAATGGCCTAGTTTCTGTCTCAATCTAAGCCTACAGGTTCAAACCCCTTCGCTAGTGAAGGCATTATGTCACTTGTAAACTCTTATAACTTCTGTATCTAATATCAAAAGTTGAGATCAGGTTTTGACATATATGTTATGAGATTGTCGAACAAAGCATGAACTAGTCCCATAGCAGTTTGGTTATCAACATGCATGGCAAATGGCAAGAGATGTCAAGAAGATGGCAATTATAAGAAAGCAACCTGAAGAGTTGAAACATGTCTAAGCTAGTTCAACTAGACAATGTTTACATTTTATGCTTCATGTGTTTAGGAACATGTTCTATATCACCAAAAATAAAAGATGCATAAGTTGCCAAGGCATCCAGATGGAAGAAATCTCAACTGAAGAATACTGCTTTCATATATTTTATGAAAAGTATGATATGTAATTTAAGCAGGAAAAGAGGCTAATAGGAATTAAACAATCTAGGACTTTATCAACATAATTGTAATTCAAAAATATATTTTAAAATATTTTAGATTATTTGGGTTATTACATAACAAATTGCTGGTAATTTGTTTTTTCTCAAATATTAGGGCATTAGAGATATATTTGGTATTTCCTGTTTCAAGTAGGGTTTAGCCATAAGTACTTATGTTATTTCAGTTTTAGTAGGCTTTGGATCATGTTTAGTAGGCTTTGGATCATGTAATCTTAAGACATTCAAATTCAAAATATTTACTCTAAGTCTAGTATCAGTTTCGTTCTTTCTTCGTATTCAATTTTTTTTCCTGTTTCTTGTTCTCTCATGTTCTTGTCTTCTTACGCTAATCTTTCGTTTTCTTTCTTTTTCCGCCCTTTCCAATAAAGAGAATATGTTACAGACCTAGTATTGTAGGCCCATTTAGAGTCCATTAGAGATGGGGGGTTTTTCAGCAATAAACCTAGCTACTTAACAATGAATTAAGGCTATTAGTTAAATAGCTAGTTAACAATGAATTAAGGCTATTAGTTAAATAGCAGACTTTTTAAAAGTAGGTTAAATACTGTTCAGAATTAAGGGTCCAGAAATTGAGGAGATTGTTAAAAGGACATGTGTACAAGCATTGAGAATCTAATGAGGAATCGAATTCTTCTCTCTCCATTCTGTTATAGTCTCTCTTTCTCTCTCCTCCTCTGTCTATCTCTCTCTCTGTTCATTCATTAGAACATTCTAGATCCTCCCATTCACATTGTGGGTTCCAAAATGGTATCAAAGCTAGATCCTGGTCATCGCAGAAGTTGGGCAAGTTGCCAAAAGATAGGGAAAAGATGGAATCAAAGTTACGGAGATTCTGAGAAATGAGCTCAGAACAAAGGTGGGTACTGGGCTTGAGAATCTAGGAGCACGAATGGGGACATTAATTAAAAAATGATCTTGAAAGTTGATGAAGAATTTCTGGAAAAGAAGCCTATGAATTCAGCAAACTTGGAGTTTTCTTGCTCACAACAGAAAGCTAAAGCTGGATACAAAATGTTATTAGGATCCTAGGAAATTAACAATGATTTAGGAACCTGACAACTCAGCCACCATACTTGATCTGTCCAAGCATATTCAAGGTACAACAAATCTGGATACAACATGTTAAAGGATCCTAGAAAATTAACAGTGATTTAGGAATCCGATGACTCAACCACCATAATCGATCTGTCCAAGTATATTCAAGGTAGGATTTGATGGTTACTACTTTATGGGGTAGCCTTGAAAGTGGAACAGTATTTGAGGCAGTGAATATCAAAGAGGAAGATAAGGTTCCAACCTATGTTGCTTGGACTTGGGTTTGAGTGCCAGATACGAGTATATTCAATTTTATTTTATGTATTTCCATGTATTTAAGGGTTATTGGAAGGTCAAATCCTCGTACCTACGTCTGGATATGTTGTTGGAGCAACATAGGTTCCAACAGTGATGATTTACCCAGATGGGAAAGCATTGCAATGGCACCAGAGACTTATGAAATCTCAAGGGTCGCTGAAGGAGGTGAATTGGAGCAAATATGTGGCAGAGATGCAGATTAGATTTGGTGAAAATGAACTTACAAATCCTATGTTTAAACTACTAAGCTTGAAACAGACAGGATCAGTGGAGGGATATTATGAAGAATTTGGAACTATCCTAATCCTTTCGCAACTGATTGATGAATATGCCCTTGGTATTTTCATAAGCAACATGAAATAAAACATTTCTAAACCTGTAACTCTCTTCTATTTGAGACTATGATTTACCATTTACCTAGAAAACCTTTTCTACCATACAAGAATGCCAACAATACAGTCCTTATCATTCAACATATTACACAAACCCCCCAACTAAACAAACACTGCTACCAGCCCTGCTACCTACTCCAAATACACCCTTCCTCGATCATACCCTTTCCAACAATAAAAAACTGACCGACACCAAAAATCAGACCAACCACTACAAGAACACCAAAATTCCAACCAAAGAAGAAAGGTAAGAATGGGAGAAAAAAGGGCTAAGCATGAGGTGTGGCAGCATATTGACGGACATAGATGTTTCAAAATCTCAGCCATACCAAAAGTAGTCGAAGAACCATAAGAATTTTCTTCACTGTTTAGAAACTCCAGACAACACTAACCAATTTGGCAAATGACGGTGATGAGTTGTGATCTAGTGCTTGGAGAGCAGTGGCTAATGACACTAGGTCCTATTCTATGGACTTTAGGTTCAGGATTATTAAATTTTCAGTTAACAGTCAGTGCTTCAAGTTGATAGGGATAATAGCGGGAGGAGTACAACTTGGCCCTAAAGAACAGTTGATTCAGACATCTCAAGCCACTGGCAAAGGAATTCATACTCTGGTTACTTAAGCTCCAACAGCATAAATATGGTCCTTGTCAGCTAAGGGCACTGTGATAGTTATACAATTAACTGCAGAAGTTATATGATGGAGGATAGGGATGATAGGAATAACCAGAGAATGAAAAGAATTGAAACTATTGAGAAATAAACACTTTAGAGATTTAGGTTCTAAAATTCTGAACAGAAACCTTCAGATAAATAGATCAGAGAAAATAATCGAATACAATGCAGCAGCTACCTAGGTGCATATAAATAGGCTAGAACTCCTACTCCTACAAGATTTCTTAGTCCTAGCAGAATACTAGTTAAATTTAATTATAAAACTTATCCTAAAATAAAACTCTTATCCTAAACAATAATCTAATTGAACTAGAATTCTTAAAGTAAAATATAAACTTTATCCTAAACAAAAGTCTAAATAAACTAAAACTCTTAATTGTTGATGCTCCTGCATCACTATTGGAGAATTTTGCTATGTTGTTTAAGGTTCCTAGGGGGCTACCCCCCAAACAGATCTCATAACCACAAAATCCCATTTAAGGATGAATCACAAGCAATTAAGATAAGACTATACAGATATATTACAATCCAGAAGAACAAAATAGAGAAGATTTCTGAAGTGAAGTTGGTATGATTAAAGATAGTAATAGTTCATAACCCTCTCCTCTGGTGTTAGTTAATAAAAAAAGGATCATGGAGATTCTGTGTCAGCTATAGACGACTGAATAAGCTCACTATTATAGATAAGTTTTCAATTCCACTAGTGGAAGATTTATTGGTTGAATTCGCCAAAGCTAACTGGTTTTCCAATTAGATTTGAGGTCAAGATACCATCAAATTCGAATGGAAGAGCTGATGTCCATAAGACCGCTTTCAAAAAACACCAAGTTGTAGATACTTAATTTCATCCGGGCCCTCTCTTCAACGGTCCAAAATATCTAAAACAAAGAACCAAGCAGTCGTCCTGTTGGGGGTCGACCCTCTCTACATGGATCTGACATTTTTAGGACCCATTTGGTGATATTTGGATGACCGCTTCTGCGCATGGTCGAGCAATTCAAATTTTGAGGCTCGGAGAGCAAAACCCAATCAAAAAGATGAACTTTGGAGAGAAAGAAATTAGCTTTTAAATTCATTTTTATAAAATTGTGAAATTTATTTTTTGTGTGATGTCACAGTCAAATTTTCTTTTTTTAGAAAATTTTGGAACCTTGTTTCACGAAATTCACGAATCGATCGTTATTTATTTTTACCGATACCCATGTGGTATTTACGTCGATACTTTAAAAAATTAAAAAGTTGCAAAGAAAAAGTCCGTGTCACATTTATACCTCAAGGTATCAAATTGTTGGATTAACTAAATTATTTTAATTTTTAACCGTATTATGAGCTTCCTTTTCATAAATATTTTTCTGTAAACTCTTTCTGAGTTTTGAATTTTTTCTTATTTTATTATCATTAAATACTTTTGATAAATACATTGGATTCAATTAGCTTTTTAAAAAAAAAACTCCAATCCAATTCGGAATTTGTTGTCTTTTTAAAATTCAAAATTTTTTGTTCCATAAGTTTTTTCCTGGAACTCTTTCCAACTTTAGGATTTTCGACTTTTTTTATCTACTTTTAATTAAATATCTTAGCTTCAGCTTTTTGAAGACTTAAATTCACTTTTGAATTTTTTGTTTCTTTCCAATGCAGAATTTTACTCCATGAGTGTATTTCTCATAAACTTTTCGCAAGAAGTTTGGAATTTTTAATTTTCTCCTTTTCTTCAACACATGAGATTTTTCAATTTACATTTCAAAAGTATTTACATCTCTTCAGAATTCAACACTTTGGTTTTTTTTTTTTTTTTTTAGTATGAATTCATGCCTGAATATTCTATTTAGGATATCAGTGCATGGAAATTTCCACCAACCTTTTTTACCAAGGAAATTAATTTCCTCGACACATGCTTGGGAATTCTCATGCATTTGATTTAATTAAAAATTTTAATTAAAGTATTTTAGAATTTTTTCCAAATGTTCCATCCAGATTTTCCTAATTGATTTCTTCAATTCAATTTTTCCTTGTGGTCTTTTAATTAGAATTTTACATGATTAAATTCTTCATTGAATGTCATCATATGTAAAACTTTCATTAACCACTTGTGTTATATTGGTTTTAATTCAGCTTTCATTCTCTACAATTTAGTCCTTAATTTAAAATTCTTTCACTTGATTTTCAATTAAGGATTTGTTACTCATGAATTCATTAAATACTTTTCATATACATATACCTATACATAAGGTCCTAATTAAATATTTAATTAGGAATTTTACACATGAATTTTTCCAATTTTCAACATTGCTCACTGATTTGATAACATAAGCTTAGAAAATTAATCCAAAGCTCAGTAAATCAAATTAATTTGATTAATCTAACATGTAAATTATATTTTTTAATATGATATTATTTTTCACAAGTCTAGTAGGGAGGGAATCTTTCCTTACTTCTTCCCCTAGTGAGTTAAGTGCGTCAACAGCAACTTAAACAGCTTTTCCGTGCCGGTCAGCTAGGAATGAAAGCGACGTACTCTTATATGTTTAAAATCCTTCTTAGGGATGGCATGTGTAACCCATTATAAGAGTAAGGGTCATAGTGATTTATATTTAATTAAAATTTTTACTTAAGATTTTTGCACATAGTTTTTCCAATTTTGGACATATTTTATTAATTTGGTCACATAAGCTTAGGAAATTAATCCAAAGCTTAGGACATGTCCAATTATCTTCAGAGGTAGAATGCACTAGTGGAAGATAAGGATAGAGACAATTTTCTTCTAGTTAAGTAGCCCTTATCTACTCTTATTTTACCTACACAAGCATATACATCTAGACCTCCTTCTACACCTACATCTACAACATTATCTCAAATCCAATCACAGTTAAGTCTCAAATCCAACCACAACCACCACTACAGTCCCAACTCCAGCCACAGTCACAACCTATTTATGATACTTGGAAATAGGAGCACGTGTGTGCAAGAGGTCGAGCTCCAGCTCCTAATCTAACACAAGTCCAAGATTCTCCTCCTAACCCTGAGAATGAGAATGAGGTAACTACAATATATGAACCTTCTTTCAAGAAAATACACAAGTTGAAAATGAAGATGCTAATATCTTTATCTACCTATTACCAAGAGAATATACTAAACGTCCCCTATACCCATTATCTCAATTTATGTCCTTTGATAGATTCTCACCATCTCATAAAACATATCTTGTGAGTCTAGATACAATTTCAGTTCTTGAAACTCTATCTGAAGCATTGTCCCAAGAAGAATGGAGAAAAGCCATGAGAGCAGAAATGGAGGCCTTAGAGAAAAACAAAACTTGGGAGATCATTGAATTGCCAAAAAGGAAAGAATCCAATGGGATGTAAATGGGTTTTCCCCTTGAAATATAAGGTAGATGGAGGGCTTGAGAGTTGTAAAGCAAGATTGATAGCTAAGAGTTACATTCAAACATATGGAATGAATTAATAGGAAATATTTGGCCCAGTGGAAAAGATGAATATAGTGAGCGTTCTACTCTCATTAACTGCCAATTTTGGGTGGGATCTACAACAATTTGATGTTAAGAATGCATTTCTCCACGGTGATTTAGAGGAAATGTACATGTATATTCCACCTAGTTTTGGAGAAGATTTGGAGAGAAAATGAGGTATGCAGACTAAAGAAAGTACCATATGGCCTTAAACAATCTCCAAGGGCTTGATTTGGTAGATTTGTAATGGTGATGTTAGCCACTGGGTATAAGTGGCGCAAGGAGATCATACTTGATTTGTTTCGTAGTTACCATTCCATTGGTATATGTTTATGGTATTAGAGTGATTGGGAATGAACATGAAAAGGAGTTCCTGAAGCAAGTGTTTGATCAAAGAATTTGCGATTAACTAGCTAGAAAGTTTGAAGAACTTCCTAGGGATTGAAGTAGCACACTTTAAACAGGGTATTTTCATCTCATAGCAAAAATATGTTACTAATCTCCTAAAGGAAACAAGGAAATTGGCATGTAAACCTACTTATACACCAATCGATCCAAATTATAGACTTATGGAAGCAACAAAAGACCATATTGTGAATAGGGAGATGCACCAGAGGTTAGTTGGAAAAGTTATCTATCTCTCACATACAATGCCAGATATAGCTTATGCAGTGTGTAGCTAGTCAATTCTTGCACAAACCAAAACAGATTTAGCTACAAGCTGCCTACAGAATCTTGCATTATTTAAAAGCTAACCTTTAAAAAAGAATATTATTCTAAGGAATACAACAGTGGTGCTGGAGGCCTATACAGATGCTGACTATGCAGGTTCACAAGTGGATAGAAGGTCTACTACTAGGTAATGTACAATCCTTGGCGGTAACCTCATTACTTAAAGAGTAGTAAAACACAAAATGTAGAAGCTAGACCAAGTGTAGAGGCAAAATTTAGAGCAACGGCACAAGGTATATGTGAATTACTTTGGCTAAAGATGCTTCTAGAGGATTTAAAGATTAAAAGGGAGGAACTATGAGACTTTATTGCAACAATAAATCCGCAATAAACATTGCACACAATCCCATGCAACACGACTGAACTAATCATATAGAGGTGTATAAACACTTTATAAAGGAAAAGCTAGATAGTGGGATGATTTGTACACCATATGTGACTACTAGAAAACAACTAGCAGACATTTTCACAAAGGGGTTGAGTCAAACACACTTCCAGGATAGTATTTCCAAGCTGGGAATAGAAAACACCTATTCTCCAACTTTAGGAGTGTTAAAAGATATTTTGTCCTAATCGTTAGGTAGATAATTGTATAGAATCTGTACATTGTAGGATTCCTTGAATTAAGGAGTAGCTTTCCTTAAGGCATTTGTTTTCCTGGAGATGTTTAGTTTCCTCACTTATCTAGGATTCAGAATTTTTAGTTTCCTTTTTACCACCTAGGACTTCATTCAAGACCTACTGTATAAACATCCTAAAGATGGCTTTTATTTTACAAAAAAACATAAATCAAGAATTCTACTCCAGTTTCTAACAATTTCTAACAATCTGTGACAACAGGTATATAATCTACCTCTACAATTGCGTTGCCAACAAAACGTAAAAATTGGGAATGATTGGGGGAAGTTATAAAGGTAGAAAATCTAATTTGAAAAGCAAAAAGTTGCAAAAGCTTTCTGTGAAATAGAGTTGAGATGATTAGCCAAAAGCCCCTAGTGAAGAGAATCTCGCTGCAAATGCAAAATAGGTGAAAAGTTTGGGCAAAGGTAAAATAAGAGAAACTGCTAATTTTTGCTTCTACTATGAACTTGGCAACAGATACAAGACATGTTCAAAGGAAAAAGAAATGGCTAGAAATGGCTCCATGAAATTGAAGTATGGAACTCATCTGAGATCTGACCTTGCCCATAAGGTAGAAGGTGTGGGAGGTAATGAAAAAGCAAAAATCATAATATGGAGGGAGGGAATAGTGACTTGGCAAGTTAGGAAAGGTTAACCATGAAGTTGAAATTAGAGAATAATGATGTGTGAAGATAAGGGAACACAAAGGCCCAACGCCCACAAGGAAAGAGGAAGTGATTAAAGGATGGTTATAGACAAGGTGTGAAATGCAGTCAATTACAAAGGAGGTTAGAATGGAAGACATGTTAGCACTTAGACCACAATGTACAACCTTTTTAAAATTCAACACAACCTATAATTCTATTGATAAATATTCTTATAACCAAGACCCGATGAAAGGATGGTTATAGACAAGGTGTGAAATGCAGTCAATTACAAAGGAGGTTAGAATGGAAGACATGTTAGCACTTAGACCACAATGTACAACCTTTTTAAAATTCAACACAACCTATAATTCTATTGATTAATATTCTTATAACCAAGACCCGATCCAAATAGAACCTTATAACATCGAAATTATACACATCACATGAAATCAATGCCCAAACTCTCTACACAAATATTTGAACCAAGAATCTTATTGTTTATCCTTAAGCTAACACTACACCTAAAACTATCCAAACTCTTCCCTCTACTACGACAAAATTTGCCAAAAAGACTGGAACCCTATTGTGTAGAGCACAAATCCATATTTGAATATTCAACCAATTTACCCCAAACTCAAATAAACCAACCCTTAGACTATATGCTCAACGTATATTAACAGTTAAGTGATAAGGGTTTTACTGCTAATAGTGTCAAAAGACATTATTAGAGAAAGGGGAGTGTAATAGTAAGGGAGATGGATACAAAGGATTCTACCTCGTATATCACAAAGCTTTACCCAAAAGATAATGTGAAAATGGAGAAGGGATTAGAGAGAGAATAAGCTTAGAAGGAAGAGAGGTTAATGATTAGAAGTATTAGGAGGAAAAAGGGATGGAACAAGGAGAATAGGAGAAAAGGTCTAATCAAAAGGGATGATTCAAAGTATAAAATTGTTTTATTAGTTGAATTAAATAGTGAAGAATCTAGGGGTGGTGTCATCAAGGGTAAAACGAGCAAACAACAAAGTGAATATGAACAGTGACAAAAACTAATAAAGAATTAAAAAGAAAAATGTTGAAATGTGATGAGCAATTTTTTGTGATTTTAGAGGGAATGGGTGATTGATTTTAGAGGGAATGGGTGATTGATTGGCGCTTTGTGATGGAACAAGGAATGCAAGGTTGAGGTAATAACAGGGGCAAAAACACATTATCGATTCTATAGTCACCCTCCCAAATAACTAAAGTTTTAGAATCACTCTATATCTATTGGCATCCAGAGTTCTAAGAAAAGCCAAAGTCTAGGAAAGAATGGGGAAGGAGGATTGCATTACTGGCCCTTGGTTGGAAAGAATGAGAATGATATATTGATGGATCAAAGGAAAAAAGGGAAAGGTAAAGATAGAAGAAAATTTGATAGTTTTAGAAAGATGATTAATTGTAAGCTATGGGATGCAATTTTCTAGGAACAATGATTTACATGGATGAATAATCGGGATAACAATGTTATCAAGGAAACTTGACAGAGTTTTAATGGACAACAAGTGGAGCTTAGCCTACTTTATTATATAGGTGTTCAATATACCTGTAGTTGTCCCTAGCCATTCACCAATCTTCATCAATTTTTCTCACAAGGATATTAGGTCCAAGCAAGTTCAAGTTTGAATTTGTTTAGACTAAAAGTGAAAAAGTACAAAAAGGTTAGGCAGCAAGAAAGAGGAGAGCAAAGAGGGAGCAAATATCAGTAAAAGTTGGGGAGGCAAAATAAATCAAAGTGGAAAGAACATCAAAAAATTTGAGCAATGCAACGCTACAGCCGCCACTATTTAAATCAGTAAATTTGCACCATAGAATGCCTTATCAAGACATTTCTAAATCAAAATATTAAAAATCAAGATAACAGGAGAGGGGGCAAAATAACTCACAGTGGAAAGAATATCCTTTGCAAGCCCCTTTTCATATGATGGAGGCCCCACCTTGGCATCTAGAATCACCTGCCGAACTGATCTTGATATCAACTGAAAATTCAGAAAAACCATAATCAGATATTCATCATCCACCTTTTGATAGAAGAAACTAGCAA
>JBBYHL010000016.1:20876651-20891708 GCA_038381835.1 Adansonia madagascariensis | reverse complement strand
ATAGAAGAAACTAGCAATAACAGAATAAAGTATGCTACATGAAACACTATCCTGAACATACCGCCAAAGCATCTTCAATTGTAGGAATCTTTGAATCACCCAACTGATGAGAGACATCTAGTTCTTTTATCTACAACACAGAACATACAAGCTCAATCAGCATTACTCACAAATAGCTTTCCTTATTTGGGATGGCTGTAAGATGTTCTGCGATAAAACCATATTTTAGTTCTACATGGACAAATTTAGAAAGGACATAAGAATTTTCCCTTCAATCGGAGACAAACATATTATTATTTCAAAAATAGAGCATGCAGACCAGCATACACTAAAGGAAAAAAATAAAAAATAAAACCTTTCTTAAAACAATAATTCAATCCCCAAATGTTCACTTTTTTAGCTCAAACAAGGCCACTACTCTTTACGTAGGCCCACCACAGATTGAAGTTTGAAAAGAATTTAACCAGCAAACAAAGAACCTTCCCCTTTGATTGTAGGATTTCCTTTTTTCTTTAAAAAAAAATCATAATAGGGATCACTCAACTACCCAAATTGGAGATGAATAAATAACTCTCTCCAAAAGGTTAGATGCCATTAACTACTAGTTACTAGTGGTAAATTACCATACAACACCATTTAACTTGTTGCCTTTTAAAGCAAACAAAGACAAAATGGTATGAGAAAATTGGATTGATACTTCATCATTATAACAAAACCCAACAACCAAGAATCCATCTCCCCTCCATTAAGATATTTGTTCAGTAATATCCAATACATATCCAGATGAAAGATAAAGGTCCACTTCATATTAAATGGCTCAGATTAAATTAAACACTGAGAACTAATTCGCCATGATTTTTCCATTAACTAAGACTATTTTTTCTTGTTTTGTTTCAACATCTTACCAGAAAAAGAGATTGGCTCCAATTCAAGGTCTTTCTCGAGCAAAATAACACGTGAATTTTTATCATATTTAAAATATCTGAAAACTACGCATATCCAATACACTTTCAAGTTCTCAACACTTTAACTTTACCTATCTTCTAAAAATCATTGGGCATAGCCTGTAAGTCAAACAAATTGCATGCATGTCGATGTATCAACTCATGGTAAGATTCATCCTTTCAGATATCATCCAAAAGAAAGCAAAAGCTTTAAGCAATAGCCAAGATCTTTATGGCTCCAATTCTTATGAAATTGCCAAAAATTCAAGCTAATTAGGATCCACAGTCTACGATATCTTGTTTGGAATTCATGTAAAATTGTTTGAACAAAAATAGGTAATGAGAAAAACAGAAAGAAATGGATTATTTGCTATCAAGGATTCCTGAAATATTAAACAATGAAAGCTGAAGACAAATAAATGGTTAACTTTAAGTTTGCTGTTAACAGCATAACTATTATTTATGAATGAAGAAATCTTGGCTGTTTAATTTAATTAAGACATTTGTCTTTTATCCAAATATGCATTGAAAACTACTAAAATAATATTTCTATGAAGGGACACTGAACCCACCAAAGAACTTCTAAACTAAATCAATGATCTAAATCAAGTCTTTTGTTTTTAACACCTATTCATTTTGGTCAATTGACAAGCTTTTGTAGTAGGACGCCTACCTTACAAGGACATACAACTCATGCACGATCCTATTAACTCTAGATTGTTATTATAACAAGAAATAATGGCCAATCATCTTTGAGATGCTCACAAAAATTCTCTAGTATTTCCTAGACAACTAGCTCCTTGATGCTTTTATAGATTAAGCAACATGCATTCAGTTTATAGAGCAAGTTCAAAGAAACACTCCCGAAAATGAGCCCAATTTGGAGGGTAACACTTTTGAATTACAAACCATTTAACCATTTTGCACATATAGATAATATATTAAAAGTGCAAAAAAGGGGCAAAGAACCCAGATACTTAAAAAAGAAGTGTGTTTGGACGTGAGAGAATGCATGCTCTTAAATGTTGAAAAGCACAGTGCCTTGACAAGTATTCCCTAGACAAGTTGGTCTATAGATTACTTGCAATTCAAGAAACATAAAGTAAGTTCACAAGATAAATTGAATAAATAAAATAAATAAAGCCAAATTGCTTATAAGAAGAAGAATGAAAAGGAAATGTTGTTAAAATGGGGGAGACAACCTTTCAAGTTCATTTTGCAGGCCATTGTAACTAGAAAATCAATGTATGTATGCACAAACAAGCAAAGAGAAATAGGTAGAGAGTAAGATAAAACTTCACCTATGGATGTCAAGATAAACTTTAAAAAGATTTAACCGTTCCTTATTTTCAAGATTAACAAAAATCAAATATTTTGATACAACATAGCATCTCTTGCTGATTTATTAAATCAAAACACCACCAATCCCCCTCCCAAAGAAAAATAGTGTATAGCCATTCTTGGAATTAAAAGAAACTTCAATAAGAGACTACAATAAAGACTGGAGTTTTCAAGCAATGGACAACAAGCCACAATAATATTACCATTATTCCACCACAAACAACGACCAATTACGATATGCTTTCTTTCGATAAGGTTGTTCATGGGTTAAGAAAAAATAGTTTTGTCCAAGTGAAGAAAGCAACCATCGAAAACACCAATACCTTTCAAAGAATCCATCATACATTTTTTCTCTTCTAATTAAGAAAAAAATTAGCAACCACATAAACTTTGAAGTTTTGACCTAAACAATCACTCATCATCAATAACATGTTACTCGGACATAGGTACAAGTGTTGGGTATAGGTATGTGATTGACACCGATATATTAATTTCTTTCTAAGCTTTTCCATTTATTTAGAGGGTCCTTAGAGGGTCATATCCCCATAACCATGTCCTGATATCATAAGACATAGGTGTCAGACACAGGTACTTTAAGAAAAATGAAGGGTCAGAGCAACATTGCATCAGTGACCAACAAATTCTATCTTCACTTACACAACATAATGAATAGAATAAAACTACAAAAAGAAAAACTATGTTCCTCTTATTCCTGCTATTGTTATAATGAATAGAATAAAACTACAAAAAGAAAAACTATGTTCCTCTTATTCCTGTTATTGTTATACTAACAATTCTCGGTGTGCATTGTTTGTTACATTGAGACAAACACAGACTAATTAAGCTCCAATAGGAAAATCTATATTTTCAAAAATGCAAAAAAAAAATACAGAACAAGCTACATGTTAAAGCCTCTTCCTACAATCAATATCATCAAAAATATCAAAATTTCATGCTATCCCCCATCGTAAAAAATAAATATTTGAGACATTTCAAACAAAAACAAAAGAAATCAACTAATCAATTAGGACCTCATATATAGATAGAGCTTTTCCCAAGATTATAATGATTCTTCTTGTTCAAACTAAAATGTTAGGTGATCATGCAATTCATCAAGAAATTCATATTTCCTAGCTTAAGGCAAGCACATTTTCATTCAATCCAATCTTTTGCAAGGAAAAGCCATCATATATTTAATATCGTTTGTGGTGATAGGAAAACTGCATGCCAGAAAATAAACCAACATTGCATGGATACGAGTATGGTACTGGTACCCGGTACAGATACGGCTATGGGATTCGGCAATCTTAAAAATATAGGGTACGGGTACATTAATATTATAAAAAATATTTTATATATTTATATATATAAAAGAAACTCAAATTTTACATAATAAACTATGACAACAATATAAAAGATCAAAGATACAAATTTCAAAATAACATAAAATACGTAAAGGAGCTTAAATTGTTCAACTTAAATCTTCTTGTTAAACAGATTTGAGGGCTAAGGCTGTCAAGAAGTGAGGAGAGATATTGGCTCTTCACGCAAAATGGGTATATTTTAGAGTGCAACATTTGAAGAAAGCAAGCTGATAATGAAAAGAGGGAAGAGAAATATGCCTTACAGCATGAAAATGCTGATATTTATTGTTAAATTTGGCCAAGTCGTACCCAAACTATACCAAGCAATATCCAAACTATGCCCATTCTTAAATAAAAAATTTGTTCGTACCCAGTCATACCCAATGCATACTCGTACCCAGTACATACCAGGTACATGCACTCCAGAGTGTTGAGACTTGAGCATACCCACAAATGAACAAGATCAAACTAAAAATTCAAGTCAAATAGACAGAAATGAAAATATCTTAATTCAATAGATTATATATTTTCTTTCTGGTTTATGTCTTTGTCTCTGCATGTATGCATGACATAAATAAAGAATAATAATTAAGTCTCATAAATAATGCATGTAAAAATAGATTCCTCAGAACTTAACAGAGCAGAGAAGAGTCAATTCAGAAATATTTTCACCTCATTTGATCTTAAGTGCCCAACTTTAGCAGTGCTGTTACCAGATATCCGCTGCAAATCCCTGCCTGCCTAATATAAAAATCAGGTCTCTAAACAGCTGCAACATCAGCTTGATATACAGATGCAGAAAAAAAAAGACTAGATTTGTACTTCAACACAATTAAGAAATAGTTATATCAAGTCTTACACATCAATTATTTAGTCATATTATTAAGCCCTCCTAGTACTACCGTCCTACAAAATGCACTTTCAGCTTACTTAAAACTTATTTAGCTTACAAGAAAATGCTTTTTCTTAACACCTTCAATCTTGAAAATTAGCAAAATGAAAAAAAAAAAAAAAAAAGAGAGAGAGAGAGAGAGAGAAGGAAGTGGATTACCATTTTTTGAGTAACAAGAAGTACAAAGTGTGGTCTATGTTCCAAATATGAGGACAAAACAAGTAACCAGAAGCCCTTGATTTAAACTACCCACCGATATGTAGAAATCTAATAAATCAGAATCAGTACTGGTGTAGTGAACAATCCAAAACCATGTTCTGAATGTATCATAGTATTAAAATAATTATTAACACACCAATTTATACAATATGATATATTAGGTGGTATTAAAAGACAACTTGTAGCTGGCTTATCTCTATATATCAAGTTATCAACAATAAGACTAAAAAAACAGAAAAGATGGCAATTATTTTTCTTCGTAAAAAAAAAATAATAATAATAATGAAATAAGCTTGAATGTCCTGAAGATTTGGAATCAATATTCCAGAAAATTGACTAATATATAATTGTTGTAGAACATGAATGAGCCAATGAGGATATCTTTACATTTTACTTATTTTTGGGCATCTCTACTATCTCTACTATATTATTAAAAGCGAGACCTGGGACTCAATGGTAATTTTTTAAAAAAGATTAAACAACTATTGGTTATTTCATCTGCACAATAAAAAGTCCAACATGTATTATTATAAAAGTTTCAAACAGTAAGAAAAAGCTTACAATATTATTCTATTTTTCAATCTGAAAAAAGACCAGAGCTTTGCAAATTTAAATCAATTTTATTCTAATTAATGACAAAAACTGTGTGAATGCATGAAAAGATAACAGAAACTGAAAATTTAGCTTCCAAAAATTAGATCAAATTGTTTATTCAACTCAAAATGGCTTATTTGACCCAAAATTTGGTAATTTTGAACACAATAAGTAAATACTACAGTTTAGTAAATACGAAAATAATGTACTATACAAATTAAAAAACAATATGTTTAAACATGATTAACACCGACAGCTTTAATATACATATTATACTCATATTTAAAATTTTGACACATTTAATAATTTATACTAAAGCTATATTTGACACCAAAAAAAAATATGAGACACGACATATATACATGCATATATTGTTTTTAGGAAAGAAATTAAATATGTCCATTTTAAGGTTGAATCAAAGCATTAGAAATAAACAAATATATATATGAATATTTTCATCATTTCTTATTTCTCTTTTACCATTATCATTTTATAATATCTAACCCTAAAAAAATGAGGATTTAAAAATAATTTTAAAGATTGATCTACATTTTTTAGAAATGGAACAAAAAATATTGAAAAAGAAAAGAAAATAATGAAAAAATAATAAAAAAAAGTGTTAGATTTTTTATTTGTGGTTTTTTCTTTATTCAGTATTCCTGAATATTTTTAAATAATTTTAATTAAAGTTACTGTAATAAAATTACTTATCTATGTTTTTTAAAGAATATATAATTCCCACAGCATCGCACGGGTAAAATTCTGGTTTAGCCAAGTTATAAGTATATTAAAATCAAAAGTTCTGAGGAACTAGATTGAGAGGAATATTGAAAATAAATGAAATGATGTTTCTGATCACTTTAAACATCAAAATTTCAGCACATGCATTGAATTTTTTAAAGTATTTATATATAATTCCTATCCGTCAAGAAATTTAGCAATTCTATATAAATTACACATAAAAGTACACAACCAATAACTCACCGAGCTGGCCACAGCCATTTACTACTACCAAAACCATTCAAAGAAGTCAAGTATACATGAACGAGAAAGCCACATCCTTTATAGAAGTTTTTATATGACTACAGAGATGAAAATACCTGTCATGAAGTGCAAACAGAACTCCATCTGATGAACGAGAAACATCAATCTCAATGCAGTCTACTTGAGAACGAAGAGCAAAATTATATGCAAATATCTGTGTCAAAATAAAAGAAAATGAGCAGATGATAAACAGATCAACCAAAAATAGTAATCAGGTCCCAAAAGTAATGAATAAGAATGCTCAATTCAAGGTCATTGTAATCTACATAACCAGTTCATCACGTGTTATAAGGATTTAACTTGTAGCAATTTAGCCTTGGCCAAGCGTTAGCTTAGTTTCAAGTTTAAAGGCACAAAATCATAACTTGTACAGAAGAACCAAAAGAAACTTAAAACCAGATGGTGTTATAAGACAAGGCCATTACATCCCCATAATATATATAAGCGATCAAAATTTACAGCTGATGTTTGTATCTTTGGAAAGCCACACATAATAGCCAGGAAAAGCAATTAAAGAAAGGAATAGATGCCTACTGTGTTTGGGAAGGCATTAGTTGAATCACCACCATGAGCACACACAAGGGGAGGATTGTTCAGCCAATTACACCTCCTTGATTGCATCTGCAAAATTAAAATAAAGCAGTACAAGTAAGTGAGGACACATAACTGTAACGAATATCCCATTTAACAGAGGAATAAAATAAACTGACATAATAGAATTAAAAAAAAAAATCATCAACTTTGGAATATTCAGAAGCCATATGCTTCAAAATATAGAAAAAAATTATTTAAATCACTCAGCAGTTGTCTTTAAGAAAATTTAGAAAAAGCACATACATACAGTCATACCAACTTCTATTTTCTCTTTGAGTACTCCATGTTTTGGTTCAAGATGAAATTCAGTTGCTACATAAATCACAGCACTGAATGAAAGTGTACCTATTTGACAACCAGACTTGACTGATTGCACATTAATTTGATTGGAAGAAACAAAGGTAACTTTATAATCTAGGGAATGTCCCAATTATAATGAGATATTTTTACATCTTCTAATGAGAAACAAACAAATTAAACAGACAGGAGGCATAGAAAAGTGCACAGAGAGAGAGACAGAGAGAGAGAAGAAATAAGCCAAGAGGGGAAGACACAAAAAAAAAAAAAAAAGAAGAATACAGATAAATTAGCGACAGTGTAAGTTAAAAAAAAAAAAAAAAGTTCCTCAAACCTTGGCCTTTGAATTAAGAACATAATACTCCATTCGTTCAAATGCTCTACTATATCTCTCACCCCACAAACAACAAAGTAAATAAAGTGGCACCATTGTCCAAACTAAATTGTTCCTGCGTTTACTAGACACTCCTCTCCAACTAGCCAGCACACCTACCACCCCCTTCGCCATGACCAGAAAGAAAGGAAGACAAAACATAGACCTTATTTCTGAAGCAATTACACACTTATACGTTCATATGTTCCATTTATAGCACGAAGTGAGTAGATTAATAAAGTATCAAATCAAAGATTTGTAGCATGGGAAACATTTTCATATGGTTTAGTCACAAGCAATTACTCAAATCATTAATAAGATAAAGTCATAAAAGCATGAAAAAGAGTTGGAAAAAAAATTAACTACATGTCCTGGGAACATAATAAATAACGAACATTACACAAACGCAGTGCAAAGTGAGTTGAAAAACACATGCAGATTACAAACATCTAACTAGGGATAAAATAACGCTAAATTGTATTAACAAATATATATGGTAATTAAAAAAATTACAATTTTCACATTTTCTTTTTCACTTTTATTAATTTAAAACTCAAATATAAAGAATTTTTTTTTGTAATTCTTTATTTAAAAAAAAAAAGACATATATTTATGTTAAAAATAAATAAATAATGCAATAAATGCAGAAAGCTTTTACTTTTTCAACATCAATGTCATCTAGGAAGGAATTTCAAAATTAAAAAAATAAATAAATCAAATCAAATCAAATGGAAATAAGTGCTCGCAACTAATCACATCTTCAATTTATACTTGCATAAAATATGAAAAAAAAAATTAATTGAGAAAACTCCTATTTTGATTAAAAGTAGAAATCACAGAATTAAGGAAAACATGGGATTGGGATTTGACCTGATGGAAACGGCGAAGTCTGAAGTGGAAGAAAACGGGAGGCAAAAGGGCGACGAAAGCAAGAAGAATAAGGATGAAACGAAGCCTTGCATAGAAAAAAGAAAATCTAAAAAGAGAGGCTCCATGGCTGCGCCTTCTCCCGGCTTGTTGTTTCATTTTCATTTTTATTATTATTATTATTTTTTTTTTTTGTTATTATTATTCCTACTTAAAACTTATTTTTATGCTCATATGTACCGGGATTTGTGGGCCGTTTGTCTGTGGGCCCAACCCCAACCACGTGGCAGATGGTACGGGTAATACATATACATCCGCAAGCGTAGATGCTCGAATGTCTATTGTGAATTTTTTTTATCTACAACCCATAATGCATTGCATTCATTATGTGATCCCTTCCATAACATTATAATAACTAGTTTTTTTTTAACTCATTTGATGCATGAACCTTTTTATTATATTTTTCTTGACTTTAATGTTTTAATTCATTTAATTTTTATGTTGTCGTATCGAAGAACAAATGTGATGTATGTTTAGAAAATGCTCTCGACCTACAATAGTGGGTCTCTTAATTGCCAAGGAATTTTTTATGTTTTTCCTCATTTGCTCCCATTTCACTCATTTTATTACTGATTTCATTCAAATTTTCTCAATTTCATTCATTTCATGCATGTTAGGTACTTTTTCTTTAATTTGTGATTGGAAGTTGAATTAAAAGTTCAAATAAAATGCAAGAAAAAATGAAGAAACAAAAATATGTTTTACTGGATCAAATTCTCCTGAAGAGAAATGATCCATAAGTCAATTACCCTTAAATATATGATTATATGATTTGGGTCTATTTATCCTTTTCTTTTAAAGCAAGAATCGTGGCCTACATTACAGACCTAATAAAGTTCATTTTGATTGAACATAGCTATTTAAGTTGTTGGATCATTCTTAAGAAGCTCTTTTCCAGTTCATCTTTTTGGATGATTTTTTAGTCCTCAATGATATGATGGTTCAAGCTCAAAAGCTATCGAATTGCTTTGAAATTAGCAAAGATAGCCACCAAAACCAAAAAAAAAAAAAAAAAAAACCCTTCCATGATAATTCAGAAATGATCTCAAGCCTTTGGAAATTTCATGACATCAACAAAAGGTTGAATCAAATGCCCAAATATTAATTCTTTTCAAAATAACCTTTCAAAATTTTTGTATTCCACCTTAGGAATTGATACTTAACAAAGACCTTTTAACAAAGACCTTTTAGGCTAACTCCTCAAGATTTGGTGTTTACTAGCATTAATTTAACACTTGCCAAGCTGTTGTATTTAAGAATTAAAAGAATGTTATAACTTATTGTTTGCCTTTCAAGGAACTCCTATGAAGAGAACATCTATCTATATATTTGGTCTTGATAAACTTTGATCTTGTCATATAAATTTCTTCAAATCAAATTTTAGCAGTGCCACCCCATTTGCGCCTCTAAATTCATTGCTTCAACTTATTCAAAAATGGCCTGAATGGTGATCATCAATCACAAGAAACTTTTAACATCATGATGAAGATAGTATATCCATTATCCTTGATATTGGAAAGCCCATGGTTAAAATTATCCATGGATTTTGATCAAGTAGATTCTCTCCCAAGTTAGAATGAAAAGGTGACCTCATTCCATAAATCTTGGAATTTTGATGAAATGTGAACTTTGTATGACTTTAATGGAAGTTTGTAAATATGTCTAGAATAAATACTTATTCAACTGTATAAGTTATACCACTAAATTGATGAATACTAATTTGATATTTGATATTTGATGTCTCTTCAAGAAAAACTAAATGATTCCTAAATTCCTAAAATCAAGATAAGAAAAAGGATTTTGAGGGGCAAACGTCAAGTCATCCTTTTACCTACAATAGTAAGCCAGCAAGAAGAAAAGAAATTAGTGACAATGAGGCTCAGATTGATAAGGCCTCAACGACATATAGGAATCCTTACAATTTATGAAATTTATGGCTTTTCCATATGATCCTGTGCTAGGTAGGTGAGAAAGGCTCACCTCTTCGCACGATCCTGTGTTAGGTAGGTAAATAAGGCTTTAAAGAAAATGGCCTTCTCATGCGATCCTGTTTCAAGTAAGTGAGAAAGGCTGACCTCTTCACATGATACTATGTTAGGTAGGTGAAGAAGTTTTAGAAAAATGGCCTCTTCACTTGATCTTGTGTTAGGTAGGTGAAGAAGGATTTGAAGAAAATGGCCTTTTCATGCGATCTTATGTTAAAAAGCTGAAAAAAGCTTACCTCTTCAAATGATCTAGTGTTAGGTAAGTAAAGAAGGTTCTAGAAAATGGCCTCTTCATGCGATCCTATGTTAGATGAGTGAAAAATGCTTTTTAGAAAATGGTCTTTTCATACAATTCTGTGTTAAGTAGACGAGAAAAGCCTGCATCTTCACACGATCCTATGTTAAGTAGATGAAAAAGGCTTTGAAAAAGATATCCTCTTCATGCGATCCTGTCGTAAGGTAGGTGAAGTAGGATTTAAAACAACTGCGTTTGATTAAGCAAAAGGATCGACATAGTTTTCCTATCTTTTCTCCAATGTAGTTAATCTATATATAAAAAAAAACTTTTTAAATAAACTTATACGGCCTGAACAAAATTGTGTTTATTTGGTCCTTGCCCTATTTTTTATTCTCAGCAATGGCAAAAGAGGGACAACTGTAGGCACCCAATTTTGCCCAGGCTATCTTTCCTATACAGCCTAAAAAAATCTGAGATCAAAAACTTAGCAACCACCTGGTGATAGTAGATTTTCTCAGGATCGATTAGATGTTTTCAAGACCTTTTTAGTCATATCTAAATGGTCGCATTTGAACATGACAAATTTAACGCCATTTTAAAGGTTATACAGAATAAATTTCAAATAAAAAGACAATTACCAAGGTAAAAAACTAGCTTTTCTAACTTTATACTTGTGAAATTTTGAAATTTGTTTTTGCAGATGTTATTATGATCAAATTTCTCTTTTTTAAGAATTTTTTGAGTAAAATTTAGGAAGTTGATCGTCATATATTTTTACCAATACTCGTGCAATATTTATGTCGATACTCACTACGAAAAATCATAAATATTCAAGGAAAAATTTATATTGGCATTTTTTATCACGAGGTATCAAGTTGTCTATTTTGAGACTTAAATTCGAATTTTTCACAGTATAACGAGTATTATACTCATGAAATTTTTTTGGTAAAAATTGTTTTGGATTTCAAGTTTTCATATTGATTATTTCTATAAATTAATGTTTTGATTAATGTGTTGGATAAAATTCATTTTTATAAAATATGAACATATTTTTGAAAAATTTTCGTTTCTAAGATATAAATTTTTCTACTTTGTAAATTTTTCGAAGGGATTTTTTTAGGTTTATAATTTTTAAAATCCTTCAAATATTTTTATTAAATTCATATTAAATCAGTTTTTAAAAATTTAATTTGTTCTATGAGTTTTGCATTTTTTTTTCAAATGACAATTTTCTTCCAAAAAGGCTTTTGCTTGTAAAATTTTATGAGTTCAAATTTTTAATTGCCTTTTTCTTGAACATAAAGTTTTTCAAAAATTTCCTTTTGAATTTTTATATGAAAACTTTGTTAATTTTATTTTTAATTGGCTAAAATTTATTTTTTTCATTTCATGGGCTTTAAAACCTATAAATTTTTCTAATAGGCCCGATAAGCCCATTAGTTTTTTGAAAAGCCCAATAAGCTCATTTTTATTTTTTAACGTATCGAAGGCATTTATTTTGATTAAATTCTTAATTAAATTTGTTATGAAAATTTTATTCTTTGAATATATAAATTTTATATGTTACAATTTAGTCCTTATAATTTGTTTCTATTGAAATTAAATTATGTTTCGTACATATTTCTAGAGTTTGATGATGTATCAACAAAATGACAAACATATTTAATTTAAATCAATTCAAAATCTAAAAAATAATAAAATAAAAAAATAAATATTAAATAAAAAATCTTAGAAAACTCTAGGATGATTTTAGCTAGTAGCTTTTTTTCAGCCCTTGGCCTACTTCCATCCTATATAAATAGGGGATGGTTTCTTCATTTTGGTGCAAAAAAACATTAAATTTTCTTAGGTTTTTAAGATTTTCAAGGCAAATTCTTAGACAAAATCTTTAATTTTTGTTACTTTCATTCATTTTTCTTCCTTTTAGTAGAAATATTGTTGTTTTCATATATATATATATATATATATATATATATACTTGTGTTTTTTTTTAGTACTTTTATGTTAATTTATGTTGATTTATTTATTATTTATTATGATTTTATGTGTATTTTTTCTTGGTAAAATTTATGACATGTTTATATATATGTTGATATTCACGCAAAAAAATTATTTTTGGTTGAAATATAATGCTGGTCGAATGATATATAACATTGTATTCAATTTATTTCTTGATTTTTCTTGATACTTAGAACTATTTTGTAAAGTTTGAAACTTTAGTGCTTAAAAATAATTTTTCTAAATTTTTAAAGGTCTTTAAAGGTTAATTCCAAGCTTGGCTGAATCTGATCTTGATGATTTTGTGATGTTTTGATTTCTTCGGGTTATTTTGTAATTATACAAAACAAATGGACTAAATTGTAAATAATTGTAAAATATTTTCTAGGCCATATAAGCTTGGCCCATTGCTTGTGGATACTTGTGACAGTGTTTTCATTCTTATTCTAACATATTTGAATGTGTTTTATGCATTTTCCATCATTTTAGGGCTATTTTGTAATTTTAAAAAATCTAAGGACTTATTTGTAAAATTATAAAATATTTGTTGTAAGGCCATAGGTGCTTGGCCGAATTGATTATATGATTTTTGACATATTTTCCATGACTTTTTGTGATGAGTTTTGTGTTTAATTATGAGTTTATTTGTATAAGGACTAAATCGTAAAGTTAAAAAAATTGGGGATCATTTTATAAAACTTTGTATTTTAGAATTAATATGATATTTTTAACATTTTAAAAATATTTCTAGCATTCCTTTGGTCTTCTGTAGGGGTGCAAAAAATATTAAAACTGTTCGTATTCTTTTAGTTTTTTAATGGGACTATGAAATGCAATTTTGATATATTTAGGGACCCAAAAGCAATTTTTGCATTGTCAATCTTGATATCTAAGTTACCCATGGATGCTATAATTGCCATTTCATATAATCTCTAAGTCCTCTAGGTGACCGGGATACTTTTATTGAAGGTAAACCTTATGGGTATTTTAGTTATTTTTCTTAGAATCGAGTTTTGTGTGATCACCGAAATACTTTTATGTCAAAGGCGTATAATAGGAATAAGTTCATTTGTTTATGATGTCATCAAGTCTTCTAGGTTGCCAAGATACTTTTATGTCAATGGTAAACCTTAAATGTGTTTTAGTAATATTCTTATAACCAAGTCTTATTTGATCATCAGGATACTTTTATGTCAAAGGCATACAGTAGGAATAGGTTCTTCGTTTATAATGTCACTAAGTCCTATAGGTTACTACGATACTTAAAGGTTAAAGGTACACCCTAAGGGTATTTTGGTAATTTTATTAGAATCAAGTCTTTTATGATTACTAGGATTCTTATATGTCGAAAGTGTGTAATAGGGATAGATTTATCTTTTTATAGAGTTGTTGAATCCTTTAGGCTCACTGGGATACTTCTACGTCAAAGGTAGACTTTAGGGACATTTTAATAATTTATGTTAGAACTAAGTCATGTGTGATCACCAGGATACTTATACATTGAAAGTGTACTATAGGAATATATTTGTTTGTCTACAAAGTTTTTGAATCTTTTAAGGTACCAGGATACTTATATGTCGAAGATATTCCTTACGAACATTTTATTAATTTATTTTTTGAATCATGTCATTTAGGGTCACTAGGATACTTTTAGGTTAAAGGTGTACTTTAAGGGACATGTTTGTCAAATCGACCAAATTAGGATCCCTGGAGTCGAGTCTAGTACATTTTGTCTAAATCGGGTCTTAAGGAATTTTTTTATATTATTACTTAAAATAAATTGGAATTTTCGCAAATCAAGACAATGTCTTCGATGTTAAAATAGTGCGTTGAATTTCTCCTAGTATATGAGAGAGGTTCTACTGATTATTTTAATAACTAGATATCCTTTTAAAAACTGAAAATTAGGAGTTTTTGAATTTTAAAAAGATAAAACCTTTTGTATTTCTTCGATTCTCTAGCGAGGAACAAAAGATATTTTGATTTTAAAACTTTTCGTATTCCTTCAGCTTTCTAGTGGGGTATGAAATAGAATGATAAAAACTTTCATGTTCTTTTAGTCTTCTGGAAGGGTGCAAGAGATTTTTGATTTGTAAAAATATTAAAACTGATTTTTTCATCTAGAATAATAAATTTGTTTCATAAAATTTTCTTTCTAAATATGGGAATTATAATTAAATATTAAATATTGAAATTGAATAAAAATCAAAATTTATATTAACATATGATTAATAGTTTTTGATTGCT
>JBBYHL010000016.1:20862101-20872891 GCA_038381835.1 Adansonia madagascariensis | reverse complement strand
GATTGAATTGCAAAACTACAAAAATTTTGTTTTAAGGCCATTTATGCTTGGCCGATTGCTTATGGATACTTGTGAAAGTGTTTTCATGCTTATTCTAACATATTTGAATGTATTTTTTGCATTTTCCATCATTTTGGGGCCTTTTTTTAATTTTAGAAAATTTAAAGACTTATTTGCAAAATTACAAAATTTTTGTTCTAAGGCCATAGGTGCTTGGCTAGATTGATTATATTATTTTTGATGTAATTTCCATGAGTTTTATGATGAGTTTTGTGTTTAATTATGAGTTTATTTTGTGTCCGGACTATTTTGCAAATTTTGCAAATTTTATGGATCATTTAGAGAAAACCTTGCATTTTAGAGTTAATGAAATATTTTTGACATTTTTAGAATATTTCTAGCATTCCTCTAGTCTTCTAAATATAGAAAATATTAAAACTTTTAGTATTTTTCTAGTTTTTTTATAAGGGTATAAAATGTAATTTTGAAAAGTCTAGGGACCTATTAGCAAATTTTCATTTTAGGTCAATCTTGATGTCTAGGTTTCCTATTTAGGGTAAAATATCATTTCATACCACTATCGAATCCTCTAGGTTACCAAGATAATTTTATGTCGAAGGTACACCTTAGGGGTATTTTGGTAACTTTTCTAGAACCAATTCCTATGTGATCACCAAATACTTATATCTCGAAGGTGTACTGTAGGAAGATGTTCATTTGTTTATGATGTCATCAAGTCCTTTAGGTTATCAAGATATTTATATGTTGAAAGTACACCTAAGGGGTATTTTAGTAATTCAAATTAGAATCAAGTCTTATGTGATCACTAAGAGACTTCTATATCGAAGGTGTACAATAGGAATAGGTTCATTTATTTATAAGGCTTTAACATCCATTAGGGTACCGAGATACTTATATGTCAAAGGTACACCTTAGAGACATTTCATTAATTTAATTTAGAATTGAGTCCTTTACGGTCATCGGGACACTTTTAAGTCGAAGGTGTACTTTAGGGAACATGGTGGTCGTTTTGACCAAATTAGGATCCTTAGAGTTGAGTTTAGTACATTTTGTCTAAATCTGGTCTTAAGGAATTTTTACGTATATTATTAATTAAATAGAATTAGAATTTTCGCAAATCAAGATAATGTCTTTGATATTAAAATAACACATGGAATTTCTCATGGCATATGAAAGGTTCTATAAATGATTTTAATAATGAGATATCCTTTTAAAAATATGAAATTTGGGATTTTTTGAATTTCGAAAAAATAAAACCTTTCATATTCCACTGTTTCTTTAGTTGGGTATGATAGAGTATGATAAAAACTTTCGTGTTCATCTGGTTCTCTAGAAAGGTGTGGAAGATATTTTGTTTTTTACAAATATTAAAACCTAATTTTTTTCATCCAAAATAATAAATTTATTTCATAAAATTTTAATTTTTAAATATAGGAATTATAATTAAATATCAAATATTGAAATTGAATAGAGATCAAAATTCATGCTAATACATGGTTAATAAGGTACCTATTGTCGAGCATCATAAGAAGGTTGATCCATACTTATGATTATAATTGATTTCTGAACCCTTTCAAGGGATCTCTGGCATGAGCACAGATCTTGAAGTTTGTTTTTAAAGGCTTCGTAACCTTAGAAATATAAAGTTCGATCGGTGACCAATCTTACCTAACCACATAGATTAGTGGTGACTCTGAAATAGATGGTCGTTTCCTAACAACTATTTAGAGTTAAGTTGAGTGAACGATTCATCTTAACAACTCAGTCCCCAAAAATAAATAATAAATAATAAGAATAATAATAATGATAAGGCATTTAAAAATAAAAAAATGATATGTGAATATGTATATAGGAATAAGGGGTACACCAGACATTTTAAGTCAAACTAGTCAGGATTTGTATCCGGACCATGTTGTGGTACACTTTCCTAGCAGATTTGCAAAGTCCAAGAAGGAGGAAGATAAAAAAAAAGATTCTAGAAACATTTTGTAATGTTTAAACGAACTTACCTTTGTTGGATGACATTAAACAAGTACCATGCTATGCAAAATTCCTTAAAGATCTATGCATCTCCAAGTGCAAATTAAAGGATAATGAGATAATCAGTGCAGGGGTGAATGCATCTACTAATTTGCAAAAAAAACTTCTCCTAAAATGTACATGTTCAAGAAGTTTCACCATACCATGCACTATTAGAAACACCAAGTTTGAAAAAGCCATGGTAGATTTAAGAGCATTTATTAATATTATGCCTTATTGTGTTCATCCTTCTTTAAATTCTAGTCCACTTAAGGAATCTTGTGTTGTTATTGAACTTGCTGATCAAGCTAATGCTTATCTAAAGGGAATTTTAAAGGATGTTTTAGTAAAGGTGAATGAGTTGGTTTTCCCTACTAATTTCTATGTTCTTGAGATAGAGGACTCATCAACTATGCCAACATCATTACTTTTAGGGAAACCATTCATAAAAATTGTCCCCACCAAAATAGATGTTTATAGTGGTATCCTTAACATGGAATTTGATGGCAAGATTATATGCTTCGATATTTTTGAAGAAATAAACAAAGATGCATTGAAAATTATAATGAGAAAGAGCCTTAAGCTAGAAGGTTCTCAAATTCCAATAAGGGGAATAGGTTAAGCTTAAGACAATAAATCAAGCACTAATGGTTACAACATATTGGATCAAAGTTTTGCTAATATGCCATAATCAGATTTGCATTTTTTCCTTTCCCTTTTTATTATTTCTTTTGTTAATTCTTTGTTTAGTGTTTAGGTTATTTTAAGTTGCATTATTTTTTTTAGTTTGAGTTTTTAGTTAATATTTTTATTTGTTTGTGTGTTTTAGTTCCTTCCAATATAATGATGAGATATGAATTAAGTAAGTTCAAAACTAGGATATTAGTGAAAAAAAATTCATGAGAATTAATCCTGAAACATTCTTTATAAGCCAATGTTAATATGATATGTTAATTGAGAAAAAAGCATGTTTCGACTTAAAATCAACTTATATAAATATCTATGTGAGTTTTAAACCTATATGATCGATACATTTTACATATCGATCCAATTTCTTTTCTTATGTGCTTTCATGATTACATGTTTTGTTAGAACTTGGTTTAAACTATTTGAGACTGTATTTATACGTATGATGACATGGGTAAAATAGATGCATTAGGATTGTACCATTAACGCCAAATTGCCTACCCTCATGTTGTTATCCACTAGATAGTCCTTTAAGCCTAAATAGGCCTTTGTATTCATGAAGCTCATCCATTTGACCCTTTAACTTAGGAAAAAAAACATCTAGCCTAATTCTAAGGGATTAATGAAGCATGCTATGTGATCTTATATTTTGTTGGAGATCATGTATGTTGAGTTTGATGATTAAAAGAATCAATTGTGGCATTCTTATTGTTTATGTGCTGTTGTTTGGTGGATAATAAAAAGTTATCTTATACATGTGTGTATTGATGTATCATGCATCTCATTTTCAAAATGGAAAAAGAAAACAAAAAGAAAAAGAAAAGAAAAGAAAATAAAGGATATGCATGGTGCATTGAATCTCAACTTATGAAGTCTTAGTGGAGTATGGTATATTGAGAATGAAAATATAAGCCAACAAAATATTCTACTCTAGTTTTTTATATTTTGCTCTACTAATTCTTTGGAAATCACAAAAACTATTTGTGATTTCCTTACAATATTTCTTTTTACCTATATCCTATAGTCCCTTCACAACCTTAAATAAAGACCTTTTGATTCATGGAGTTGTATGTTCTTAATAGTGTAGAATAGGTGGACAAGCATGCATATTGTCGGACTATTTTCATGAGATTAAGTGTAGACGCTTTACCTCTAATGTGCATTATTTTGACTAAGATATGTCATATTAATGTTTGTTTAACTCAAACCATAAAAATTCAAGCATGATGGTTTGTGAAATTATTTAAGTTATTGACTAGTTTATAAGACTTCTCCAATTCTTGTCTTTTATTTCTACTGGAAGGATTGGGAGTAATTATTTTTAGTATATTTAGTTTTTCTTATATTTTCAAATTTATGGGTATTATTTTTGTAAGCCCTCACAAGACTAAACTCGTCCACTAGGGACACCTAGTGGTTTAAAGGCTTGTGTTACATACTAAGTGCCATCGTAATCTTCTTACGAAAGTGAATTTGATAAGTTCATAAATCATAGATTTATATATTTTCTATTCTTAGTTTTTGTTACGTTATTTTAATTACTTTGTTTGCTTTTCAAGTTTAGACTTATTCTAGAGAATGAAGCAAAAACATGATAATGAAGATATTAATGAGCCTATAATATCATAATCATAAATATGGAAGAAATTATTTAAGTAAAAAAGATTAGATTCTATAGTAAAAGCTTAATTCTTGCACTTTAAGTAATAGGTAGATACTTGCCTTAAAAGCATAAGAATTAGTCAACCAATTCTGCTTTAAAAATGACATCCATATTTCCTACTTTAAACAGGATTCTCTAACCTAGGGTTTTTAGCCACCATAAATAAAAGCTTAACCTTGGCAATCAAAGGGAGAAAAAAATCAAAATTAGGAATAGGCTAATAGCATAATAAGGAGAACAAGAAGAGGAGAATAAAAAGGAGATTGAGAGGAGAAGATTACAACCAGCCAATATACTTGAGTTTATTCTTTCTCTCTTTCTTTTCTTTTTTTCCTTTTTTGTTGGAATTTTCATATGAATCTATTCTTGAACACAATGTGTAACTAAGTTTTTCTTTGGTTAAGGGTAATTTTAAAGCCCTGGATAGACTTTGTAATTGATTTTTAAAATTATTTAAAAATTAGCATTGAAATTGCTTATGTTCTGCCATAAATATTGTTTGTGATTCTCATCTTAATTTATTTAAGTGCATGACTAAATATAGTTTAATTATTATCTATTGCTAGATTAGGAATCTTGATCCGTAATTGTTTTGCTTTCGTATTTATTAGTAGCCGTTTGTGATCAATGATTATGGTCATATTTTTATTAATTGCAATGTAGAACAGAAACTAAGTTAAATGCTTGTGTGTTTGTTACTTAGATCAACCTATCTTTCTTACCTTAAAGCTTTTATTAAATTAAATCTAGAGAGCTTATTTTAGGTTATTTAATAATTAGGGATTAAATAGAGAGCTTGTTCTATTTACTGACAAACTGAGGAATGATTGGGGTAGCAGAGCTTGTTTCTATCTACAATTAGTAGTTTTAAGGGATAATTTTGATAATGATTCATATTTTGTGTTTAAAGGTGGCGAATGATTCCTTATCTATACTTTTCATCATTATTGTCACTTGTTGTTCTGTTTCTTTAAACCTTAGTTTTATTTTTAGGTTTTCTTATTCTATTTGCATCTTAATAGAATCAACCCTCCATCATAGTTTAGGGTTTTTTTGAAGTCTTTTAAATTTGTTTGGTTAGATTAGATTAGAGTTTTGCATCAATGACTTATAAATTGAGAGTAGTCTCTTTGGATATAACCCTTACTTACTATTATATATAATAATAACCATAATTTAGTACAAGGATTTAAGAGATACATTATTTAGTGTCTCAAAAGACATCTCAATTCAGATATGTCTTTTTGATGGTGTCTTTGGTAGTCTATCTATAACAACTCCAATTATCAAATCATTTATTCCAAAACAATTCCAAAATTCCAAAAGTTTGACAAAAAGAATAAGATATTAAGGAGTTCTTCAATATTGTTAGTTGTAGAACTCATAGGGCTTCATTGTATCCTAAGAGTGTTATTTCCTAGACTGGTTAGCAAACTTTGTGTTAAGGAAAATAACTCTGTTATGGCAAGACAAGAATCCCATATCGATTAACAAGGGATATGGATATGGCTTATAAAGTAAGAACCACCCTTCCCCTATTGAGGCACATTTTCTCAAAGGACAAAACTGTGCAATACCTCATAACGTGTATAGTTTGACAATCCTTACATCAACACCGTAAGGATAGTCTGTGTACTGCTCCAAAACAGATAATAACTTATAGTAGGCATAATCCGACAACCCTTGCATCAATAATGGCACCGTTTGTGGGAATCGACAAGCTATAGGCTTATAATCAAAATTTCATTCAGGCATATAAACAAGTAACTCTGAGTTAATCGACCTGCACAATGGTATCTTGCCAACTCGATCTACAACTAAACTTGCTCACTCGACCTACAAAGTCCACACCCTTGCCTGGGGGGCTACTGTTGGGGGAAGACAACAATCCCACATCGATTAGCCAAGGATATGGATTATGGCTTATAAAGCAAGGGCCACCCTTCCTCTATTGAGGTGCCTTCTGTTAAATGACAAAACTGTGAGGACAATCTATGCACTACTCCAAAGCGGACAATACTAGCGGGCAAAGTTTGACAATCCTTGTATCAACAAACTCTTTAAAAAAAATGATTCATTGTGCCTCGAGGTCTTGATTTTATTTTCGTTTATTTCTACAATTTACATCATTATCCTAACAATATAAACCATAATGCCATTTTTGATACTCACTTAGGCCCCATTGTATTTGAATTAAACCACCAAATGTCCTTATTTTCTGACCATCGTTCTGGTTTGAGGTAGTCCATATTAAATTGAAAAATCAATGCCCCAATGTGTTATGGTAATACTTGGCCCACAATTTCAATATTTTAGTAATTGGGTCAATTTTTATTAAATTAAAATCCAACATGTTATAAAATTTTTTATACATATCAATCTTGGTAAAAATTGATTGTGAAGACATGGTTAAAAATAGATGTCTATGCTACCAACCAAAAGTCATTTAATAGTTTAAATCCATTTTTAAAAGTTGGAATGTTTGCCCGTTATGGGGTCGTTTCCAATAGGGACCTATATTAAATGAGTAGAGTTGTATAGTATCATTCAGGAGTCTGTATTCTAATTAGTTATTAAAATAAAGTTTAATTACTTTTAACTCTGATCAGAATAGTAATTTATCTTGAATAGGATTTACTAGATAATATAACCTTAATAATAATTAAATAATTATCTTGACCAATAGAAAAAACCTCCTTTTAGGTGTTTATGGAATCAATTGATCTATCTTTTTACTGTATATGTCAGGATTGATGAGGCTTGAACCTATTGCTTCTGCCTTCATAAGGCAACGCTCTGAACAATTGAACAACAATCCTAGGGAAATAAAGAAAAGTGTACCACATAGAGATTCTTATGATTTCATTCAAGCCATTTTCTATTTAAATTTTAGATTTGAATCGCTATGTTGTAACAAACAAAGGAATGAGTGATATAGTGATATCCATACAAGTATGTAGTTTAGTGAGAGCAACGTGGATTACTAGTTACTAACATACTACTATCTGTGTAACTTCATCAAGGCTATTTTCTAGTTAACTGCATTCGATTTTAGCCCATCAAGGCCTTCAGTATTTTGCACTAGGTGCGTAATTGATTGCTAAATGCATATATAGATCTGCTCAAGGGCCAGCTTACCCACCCAAGCCTGATGGTCAGCCCGATATTTGGGAGGGTTTGGATAAATATATTAGGCCCGAAAATGGGTTCAACTTTCAAAGCCCAAGCTTGGTCCGGCTCGGCCCATTTTACTATTATATTATATATATTTATTTTATATTTTATGTATTATGTAACTTTTTGTCATATAAGAATACATATATATAATATTATAGTATAAACTTTAAAAATTAAGTTAAATTATTTATATTTATAAACTTAATAAAAGAAAATTATTAAATTGATAAAGATTAAATTTTAAAAAAATATTTAAAAAGATAAATTATAAAAAATAAAATATGGGTGGACCTAAAAGGACTTGGATTATCTATTTACAAATATAGGCAGGCTTGGGCAAAATTTGAAACTCATATTTCGGGCCGGGCCGGGCTTGGGCAAGTATATTTAATATTGATAACATGTTCAAGCTCCGCTCAAATCTGACCCGGCCCGGCCTATGAGCAAGTCTATGCATATGGTACTAGAATTTTCCATCAAATTGAGTATTTCCATTTATAAAGCTCCCTTAGATCCAAGTTATCAGGGCTATACCAATAATATTTCAAAGAAAATATTCTAAGTTATTGACATAATAATTAACCCACAAATAAATTCTTTTAATCACACACTTTTATTGGGCTAAAAGTTTTATATATATATATATATATATATATATAGGAGGGCTCCACTTAGACTAGTTATACATGCTTTCATAATTTTTCTCCATAGCATTTTTGTACCAATAATAAGAGCAAAAATGGCTACATTGCTTAGCCCATTCCTGAGTTTACTTTGTTGTGAACGTTGAACTGATAGATAGATAGATAGAATGCTGCTGTTTCGATCATGCATACTCGAATTATAGACAGAATCTAAAACAGAAAACAGAGTTAAAATTTAAGGTTCAAACCTTGAAGATTAAAGTGCTTAAAAATAGTCTGATAAGTTTGATGTACAATCAATTAATGCAAGAAGTAAGCAACTAGTGGAGAAAATTATAATTAAAAATATATTAAAAATGATTCAAAGGGTGGGAGCTCTTTCAGCAGTTCCAGCAATGACGGTGAGCAAGTTGTTACCAAAAGGATCACTGAGGTGCTTTGCAAGGTTCTCAACGGGACCTTCTCCAGTGATATAAGCTTGGAAGTAGAAACCGAGCATGGCAAACATTGCGAGTCTACCATTTTTGATCTCCTTCACCTTGAGCAGAGCAGCCTGGTCAGGATCCTTGGCCAGCCCAAGTGGGTCAAACGGACCTCCAGGATGAAGCTTGTCTTCCAAATCCTATGTACATATATATACGTCGAAGAAGAAGAGGGGATTCATAAATAAATAAATAAAAATAATTAATAACAGTGTCTGGTTTTGGTAATAAAAAAATGTTCTGTATTTATTTTATGTTATAAATAAAATAATTAATAACACTGGGGAGGCGGGCATACCAAACCATTGATAATTCTGTAATATTCAGCACCTCCAACAAGAATGATCTCGGCAATCACAGCAACCACAAGGTTGATAGGGATATTCTTCCCAAAGTAGTTCAAGGTGTTTCCGTCAAGGAGAAGAGCTCCAGTCTGGAGGCATATGTATTAAACCGATCATATAATATATAAATTTAATTACAAAATGAAAAATCAATATATATTGGAACTCTAATGATGAATGAATGAATGAATTAATTAATTAAAAGCTAGGAAAAACCTTGAACCAAACGGCTTCAGGGCCGCAGTTGGCCCCAAATTTGTTAAAGGCTTCAGGGATGATGAATCCAGCAGCACCAAGCATAGCCCACCTTGCGTGTATCAACTCATATGCTTGGTATCTGCATGCAATCCAATCGAGTATGTAGTAAGTATTATTTATCATGTTATATTCTTCCTCAATATTACTACTGCTACTCAATCAGATGCTCCTTTCAAAGTAATTAAATACATAAATACATACGTGTATATATATACACACACACACACACACACACACACACACACATATATATATATATATAAAGAAAACTTAGAAAACTTACTTGGCAAAGTTTTCTGGCTTCTTGCTCAGACCAAACGGATCGTATCCATAGCTAAATCAAACATATACACACATATGAAAGCAAATTAAGCAACAACACAGTAAGTATTTCATCATATAAATTTACTCCAGTCCTCATGTAAATTAATTAATTTAATTATACTCACTCTCCAGGAACTTCTCCGGTCAGGTACTCTGGGATCTCTGATCTGTCTAACAGCCCTTCCGGCAAGAAGATCCTTCTGTCCGGACCTGATCATATATAAATGCATGTATGCTTTAATTTTGACAATATGCATTTTTACATATATAAGCAAGCAACAAAATTGAAAAGAATACTATCCATCAACTTCTATTAATTTGGTGCCCCGCGACCAGCACTAGATAGTACACTGCACTTACCGTACCACTTAGCCAGCTCGTCATTGGATGAGGAGACTGAAGCGGCCTTTGGCTTTGGAGGAGGTGCTGCTGCCTTCTTCTTAGAGAAAAGAGCCACAGTCTTGAAAGTGGATGGGTTTGACGGTGTTGGAGCCGTTGACCTTGCCCCACCACTGAAATTCAGAGGGTTTCCGAGCATTTCAGAGACGCCGAGGGAGGCAGCAGCAGTTGAGGCTGCTAATGAGGCCATGTTAGAGTTAGCTAGGCTGCTTGTAGCTTGGTTTACAACTAACTTAGACGGACAATGGTGGGTAATAATCAAGCCGTAGGGATTGGAGAATGGATATAGAGAGATAGATACTATAAGCTTGAGCTGGTGGCTGTGGATTGTGGATTGTGGTTCACGCGTTTCGATTAATTGGCTAGGGAAGATGTGAAATCTGATGCTGGAATTTGATAGGGTGGCCTTGCTGATAAGGAAAATCATAATGCTGACGTGGAACGAGTACAGAGATTGCTTGCTTAGGTTTTGGATAATATCCAACATGTCCTATCCAATGTTCATCTCAGTTCATCTCTTAATTTTTATGTGGATGTTATTCACTTAAAAGCCCATCGATTGGTGAGTGGTGAACAGAGTTGAACAAACACCCCACCACCAATCCAATTATTTCCTGCCACACTCCACATGGCCTGCATTATATACGGTTTAAGCCACTGACATAACTTTCCTGGTTTTCTTAATAACGGACTCCGGAAAATTCTAGGGGAAGCTTCTTAGGGTGAGCTTCCCCTAAGGTACTTGACGTGGTGAGCGGGGAGCTCACCACGT
>JBBYHL010000016.1:20828724-20862001 GCA_038381835.1 Adansonia madagascariensis | reverse complement strand
TAATATTAATTTTTAAAATATTTTAATAAAAAATAATTAAAAAATTAAAAAAATAAAATAAAACCCTTCCAACCGGCCGGTTGGAAGGGTTGAATTTTAATTGACGTGGTGAGCAGGGCGCTCACCACGTTAGCACCTTATGGAAAGCTCACCGTAGTGAGCTTTCCTTAGAATTTTCCAATTTTTCGATTAACTACCATTGAGATGTTGGAGATTGTTTTACCTTCTGTCTTAGACATAGAACTAATTAACTTAAGGCTAATTAATAGGTCTAGGATTATTTATTCCAATATTAATCTGAATTTTAGAGATTAATTCACGTATGCTTTGCCTTCAACAGTTTGTTGATCGCAATCATAAAAAATTCAATTGGTCAGTCAAATTGGTTCAATCAAAAATCGGAGGTTAATCCACTATATATAAAATTAGTTGACATTTGAATCGGTTTGAAACCAGTTCAATTGATAAAAAACTGTTAGATACTTCAATAATTTTTTGTAAGTAATGATATTTGAACCTATAACCTTTTAAAAGTATGTTAAAGACTACGATTAAACTAAAATGTATATTCTTATCAATTATTTAATATATTTATTACTTAACATTAAAATATAATTTTTAACATTTAAAATTATTTTAACTCAAATCGACTTAAACATACCGAATTAATAATGAATTTGATCTCCAGTCTGAATTTTTTACATTGGTTGATCCTTTTAAGGCAACTACTAAAGCTGTCTACAAATAATTAGACCTTAATTTCTAGGGTTCTAAGTGGATACCTAATGATTAAATAAGAGACAGTTTCATAAAGAAAATTTTTCTTAATTTAATTGTGAATTTGTGATTGAACACTTTATTTATTTTTACAAGCATATGTGTCTGTCTAATATCACATATCATATTCTCATTAGGAATCGGCTTATAATAGCACCTTATGTAGAATTTTATTAAAAATTAGATTCTAAATTCTCATATTAGGAATTAGATTTATATATCGATGTGGATGTACAAATGAGCTTAGATCCACTCAACTCTATCCACATTCCAAAATCTCCCATTGAGACACATTGAACATCAATGTATACTCTTCTTTAAAAATTTCTTAATTGTCACTATTCATCATATAGAAAATGGAGCATGCCAACTAGACAAAAAAGATTTGGTGAAAAGTATTATATAAAGTCATCACCAAACTAACATAAAACAAGGCAAAGCTAGTTAAGTTTTTTTTTTTTTTTTTTAAGAAAATCATGGTAGTAGATACCATATCGTATCAGTTACACAATCGATACATATCGATTTTAAGATAAAATGAAATGATATTAATAGCATATAACTTTGGTTTTTATATTGATTCGTACCAATCATATCTGCCTGCGCTGATTAGTACTGCTACGTATCAGCTTTTTTCATTGGTATAAGATTTTTTAATTTTTCTATCACTTTTAATTTTTTAAAATCAATTTCTAATTTTTGGTTTATTTTTTTATAATTACATTTTAAATAAAATATGTTCAGTAAATTAGGTTATTAAACTTAATTAATAAAATAATATATATTTTTTGAATATCTTTATATTTATTTATTTAATTCTTAAGAATTTGGGATGTTAAATATTTATAATTTTAAAATTTATATTTGTATATAAACAATATATATATATATATATATACATGCATGTAATAGAAGTATATTTGTGTATATATATATATATAATGTATATTTTATTAAAGAACTAGAAAATATATGAAAAATACAGATAAACCTGAACTTGTACATTGCAACATACCGGTACATATAACATCAGAACAAAAGGTATGCCCATTAGTATGACACTTATTACATTCAGCCAAACATAAACATAATGAAAGTTAAAAGATAAATATATAATATATTTTTTGATTGGTATTAAAAGATAAATGTGTACTGCATTAAAAAATTTTAAAATTTTTTTGGGGCTAAGACTAATAATTATATTTGTTTATAAATTCTAATGCATCAAATTAAGTTATAGACAAAAATAATAAATAAATAAATATAAATATTATTTGGGTGAGAATTTAATTATTTTAATATATAATTACGAATAAATGTATATATACTACATTAAAATGGCTGATCGAGTTAGTGTCATGAATTAACCGGATACTAATTTAGTCAGTGAAATTAGTTAAAGATTTTAAAACTATATTAATATTGATATAAGTTTAGAGATAATTTTGTATTTTTCTACAAAAATATAAAACCACCCACTAAAAAAGTTTTTTATTCATTTGTTTCTTAACCATTAACATAATTAATCACTAACATAGTAAGTGTCTTATAATTTAGTATATTAAGAAAATTTCTAAAATTTTAGGAGACAATTTAATGATTTTAATATATAAATACTTATAAATATATATGTTATAGTAATTTTCAAAATTTTTCCATAAGAGCCACCCTTGCATAAAACTACATCTCCATATCCATATATATATATATATTGCAACTAGGCCAAACATGCCTCCCAAAAATAGATCCAATCTGCTAGCCTAGCCTCCCCAAATATTGGGTCGGATTGGAAAAGCAATTAGGCCACATCATTCATCATCAGATTGCTCGGAGCAATCAGATTGCACCAAGTGGCACCATCACAATTATTTGTTGCAGTAAATATTGACACTATTTACTTATAGTTCAATCATAACTAGACCACTTTGATTCTAACCAAATTTGTTCCCCATTTCTCTAAATTTTTTACTTAAAAGCTCACTTTATTCCTTTATTTCACTACATTTGCTAAAAAGATTCTAACTTGAGCATTTGAACGTGCTCTGAAGGAAAACCTCTAACACCTATCTTTTGTCAACTCTTAGAAGAATCAGACAACATTAAAGAAATGACCTTCAGCACTCAATGTGCTCTCATGCTTTGGCTACATCCATATGCTTCCACCTCTTGACTTACTAGATGAATGCACAGTTTATCCCTTCAACATACCTTATTTTGCACCTGAAATTAGTTATCCACATTAAAATCAAATATTTTTTTATCTTTCACATATAACATATAATAGAGTTATGTCTGATCTCTCATCCACTATATATGTGCTTATAATTGTCGTAATGTGGCCGTATTTAAAAGCTGGTGAATCCCTTTTTTTTATATATTTATTTTTTAATTTTTAGGGACCAAATCCTCAAAGTGAATCGCTCACTTGACTTATCTCTAAATAGTCGTTATGAAATGATCATTTAATTTGGAGTCACCATCAATCTATTTTGGCTAGGTGAGATTGGTCACCTATTAGAGTCCGTCTTTTAAGGGTTACGAAAAACTCAAAAATGAACTTCAAGTTCTACATTAGCAGAAGATTGCATGAAAGGGTTCAGGAGTCGGTTATAATCATGAGTAAAGATCGATCCTTCTCGTGACGCCCAATAATAGGTACCTTTAATTATGAGTTAATTTAAATCTTGATTTTTATTCAGTTCTGGTATCCGGTATTTAATTATAATTCTCGTATTTCAAAATTTTGCTAAACCAAAATTTATTATTCCATTTAAGAATCTCAGGTTTTTTTATATTTTTTAAATAACAATATTATTCGTATCCTGCTGGATGAAGTCAGATCAATGTGAAATTTTGTTTCATTAAATTCGAAAAATCTTGATTTTACTCGTTCTGAGAACAATATCTAGTTATTAAAATAATCTGTGAAACCCTTCCTATCTGTTCAGAGACATTTCATGTACTACTTTAACTTAAAGACTTTGCCTTGATTTTCAAAAATTTTGGTTTTATGAAAAAAATAATAAACCTCGTCCTAAAACCCGATTTCAATAAAAAGTATGAAACTAGACTTAAAAGACTTGAACTTGGTTGAAGAGACCAAATGCCCCTAAAGTGCACCCCTTGACATGGAAGTATCCTTATGACCCTAATGGACTTGGTTTTGAGGTAAAATTTTCTAAAATGCCCTCAAGGTATACATACTTTCGACATGAAAGTATCTCGATAAACTTAAAGAAGTTGATAATTACATGAAAGACAAACTTATCTCTAAAGCACACCTTCATCATGAAAGTGTATCGGTGACGCTAAAGGGTTTGGTGGTAAAATTACTAAAATACCCCCTAAATTATACCTTCAACATAAAAGTATTTCGATAACCCTTAAAGACTCGATAATGGCACGAAATGACAATCATACCTTAAAAGGGCAACCTATATGGTAAATGTGAACTAAATAACAAAAATTGCTAACAATTCCTTAAATTCTCTAAATTTATGATTTGACTGCAAAAAGGTTTAAAAATGCATGAAATGCATAAAAATGACCAAGATGCCTTAAATGGGTAATCTCAAAGTGGAAATAACCTAATTAACTCTTAAATGCAAGGTTTCACTGAAGGCCTCTAAACTTATTAAATTACGAATGACCCTTATATTGATTTAAAAATACATGAAAATTATTTAAACAAACACAAGTGCATGGGAAGAATTACAATATGGTCCTGATGTTTTGGCTAAGCATGGAATGGCCTAAAATGTGTGAAATAAAATTTGGAAAAATTGTAAATTGGTTCCTAAGCATTCGGCCAAACATAAAACACCCTTAAATGGGTTTGAAAAATTTTTAAAAAATATAATTTGACCCCTTAAACATTATGTTAACATTAAATCAATCCAAAATCATCTTGAAAATTAAAGGAAAATTCATAAAAATTTCATAAACCATTTAGCCATCTCAAAATTTTAGCTAAAAAATATTTTTCATGTGAAAGCTAATGTCATGTACGACATATTAAATGAAACATAAACTTACCAAATGAACTCATGAACTCAAAATATTCAACACAACAATACTCATAAATGAACTTAATGACATCACATGAAAATTTGAAAATCAAGAATTTTAAGATAAACATAGATATATGAATATATGAATCATGGAATGAAATTCATGCATAAAATATATGAACATGTAGGTCTCAAAATAACTAATATATTCACACATAATCAAGAATGTCAAATTTATATTCCTAACTTTTCTTTAATTAATTGGCTTAATCCTTTTCCTTTTCTTTCATTTTTCTTTTCGTCGTTAATTATTTTTTCATGATTAAGAATAAAACATGTGTTTGCTATGTGGCATTTGTCGTAATATGTTGACATATGAACCTCATCATATTAGAGTAGACAACACTTTGAATCATCATAGGGCCTTAGTTAGAACTAATCGCTCATTTGAAGCTCCTAAATTGAAATACAAGAGTGATTGGGTTAATAAGTTGCAAAAGATCTGTTCTGGATATAAGTATGATCGGTCACCTATCAAAACCATTCACTATAGAGTTAGAAAACTCCAAAGGAACAATTTTATGATCTGTGTATATCAGAAATCTATAAAGTTGGGCTTGGGAGACGGTTACACCAGAAGTAAGGACTTGACCCTTCTTGTGATGCTTAGTACTTGGTACCGACTAATCACACATATCCGATCCGAATTTCTTTTTTCATGGTTTCAAGCATATGTATTCAATCATAATCCCCCTTTTTATTTCATCAAAATAAAACAAGTATCATTAAAAATGTATCCCAAAACTCTTACTAAGACTAGCTCGAATTTACAATTGATTTAGATCAAAAATCAATTAAAAAGGAAAAATTCCATAAAAATATTTAACTCCAAAAATTCTTCGATGACTCCATTTTTAGTATTTTTTTTTTATCAATTTTGACTCCATTCAAAAGAAATTACAAAATACTAAACTTGGACTATATTGAAGAAATCACAACTTTGAAAACAAAATTAAAAAATCAACTTTTATTTAATTCAACTTAGAAGCTTTATTGTGAACCACTAGAGACCTTTTATAAGACAAAACTAGACTTATTGATACACCAAATATGACTTTTGTAATCAATCCCGAGGCATCCGAATGCCTCAAAATAGTAGACACTAAACTCAAAGAAAATCAAAATAAGGACAGATTTGACCTTTTAAGCTCTCTAATTTATTCTGGATTATTTTTATCACATAAAATCATCGAATTGAATTCTATAAATGATGTCTCTTTAATATAAAAAACTAAAAAAAAGCCAAAAAATCATTTTGGTGTCACGCAAAATTTTTAATTGGACACTACTACATCGAACAGCATGTATGACCAGCCTGCTTTCTAGAATTTCTTCCCAATTCATCCGGAATACCTACTAGATGAGCCATACATTCTTGAAAAGCTTATTTATTCTATTTTTATCTAAAAATATGAGAAAAATACACAAAATGATTATCCTAATAAAAAACATTTCATTATACTAATCAGGTGCTAAAATAGAGCCATGCGAGCAGCTCAGGTTTTGGGATTTTTTTTATTCATCTAATCACGAAATTAGACATTTTAAAAGCCTAATACGTAGCCCACTCAATGAGGATTATAAGAAAAATACAAAAAAAAAAAAATTCTTAAGGTCTATGACCTAATCAAAATATATCATTTTTTGAGTTTACTATGCTGGACTACAATAGTAGCTCTAATGCGACTTGTGATCATGAAGCCTTTTTTCAATTTTTTAAAACACGTTTTTGGACATTCAAACGTCCAACAACGAGACCCAATAGACTTGACAAATGTCATATATGAGGAATTAACAAAGAATTCTAAGTGTCAAGACCTTGAACTATGTTTTTCAACATTGGTCACATGCTTTGGAGTCTTGTGAATGTCTCCGCTTTTATCACTTTTATTCATTATTATTTATTCTTAAGAAGTGATAGGCACACCAATGCCACTTACTTGTGTGCTGAAACCAGCAAACAAATTGGCTCTAAACAACACAATTTGACTCACCTAAACATTATATAAAATTTATACTCAACAAAGCATGTTTAAACACTTCAAAATATTTTTATTTGCTCTAAATCAGCTTTAATTTAAGCCATTTTATTTAATATCCCCAAGTTACTCATAAAAGGGCTTATTAAACAAAACCAAACTTTGATTCACTTATTGATTAAGTGAACCAAAGCTTGCCCTTGGGGGATCTTTTAAGAAAACAAGGTTTTACACAACTTAAACATCTTAATATGCATTTTATAAAACGCATAGAATAATAACCTATGACTCAAGCAACTAATCATCCATAAAACCTAAAATCAAATTCAACATGGCCAAATCTACCTAGAAACAATCATGCTCTTCTAAACATCAATTCTCATCAATTAACTATCAAACACAAGATAACAAGCTTGGATTCAATTTAATCAACATGATTAAAAATCAAAACATGCTTTTAAACATTTAAGCTCTACAATTGAATAAGTAAGCTTCTAAATTTATTTAATTAAGCATGAATTTCAGCTTACCCAAGTCCAGCTTAACTTAATTCATCTAGGTTTCATCATTTAAGCATTAGTTATGCAAAGCCCAATTAAGCTCATCTTAATTTCACCATGGCTAAACCTTGCTAAGGATTTTCTAGGTTGTTCGAACACTTTAACAAGTTTAAAAACTTATGATTTTATTCAAGTTCTATTTACTTAGATTTTAGCTCAAATTAGCTCAAATTAGTAAGATCGAGCAAGATTAAATCAATTAATCTCAAGATTTTATGAATCTAGGCTAACTGAACTATAGATAAGCTTCTAAAGATGTTTGAACATCACATTAAGCCAAATGATCATGATTTCATCATCTAAACTTCATATTTTCAACTCAATATCATCAAATCCTGGCTCAATTAAACTTGAATAATCAAAATCCTAAGAAATAAGGTTGGCCAAAACTTAGATCTAGAGATCTCATCTAGTTCGAACACTTGATCTTGCCTATTAATCATGATTCAAGCTAGATTTTCGCAATTAATCATAAGATCATGTTTAAAACAATGAGAAATCAAGTGAATCATAGCTCAAATCAAGATGCAAGCACTAGACCATCATGAATCATCAATGCCGAATCATGTAAAACAAGAAATCATTATGGTTGAAACATGTATGGCATCGAGAAGCATGAATTAATCATTAAAATCAAGAAACATGTATAGATAATTGATTTTTGTCATTATGTTGACCTTTGATTATGACTTTAAAATAAGTCTTTTTTCACTCAGATGCCATCAATAACCATTCTAATCACCTCAAGAGAGTCTTACCAGTCAATTTTTAACATTTTCAGACTTTTAAGATGTAGGACCCAATTTTCCAAATCCAGCATCTGCCCTCTAAATTGGACATTCAAGTTCGGATGCCTTATTATGTTAAACTAAGCTCATAGAAACCAACCAACACCTCAATTGGACTTTCCTACTAACACCTTAATTGGACCTTCCTATCATCTATAACTCATCTGAGAGGATTCAGAACTAGAAAATTCATCTAACCCCTAAAACTAAGAAAAAAATCAATTAAGGGCCTAGATAAAGGGTGTCTACAGTTGTCCCTCTTTGGCTTTTCCTAAAAACTTAGGAACAAGGCAAAGACTAAATAGACATGATTTTGTCTAGGACCTAATATGCCTCCTTATAGGAATTTTTTTTTACGCATACAATATCTTATCTAACTATACTAATGAAACGGAACATCAATCCTTACCAACCTTCTGCTTAATTGATGAGGTTCCAATTCTGCTAGTCTTCCAGCTAACTAAACAGATTAGACTTAATAAGAAATTAAAAATGCTGACTTTACTGGTCTTCTCCTTAACCAAATAAAGTGGACTAATATGCTGCCTACTTTATTAGTCTTTTACTTAACCAAATGAAGAGGGCTAAGGTCTGTCAGCTCTATTGGTCTTCCACATAACTAAGTAGAGTGGACTTACACACAATGCCTACTTTCACAGACTTATATATTCCTAAATGAAGAGGACTTAACTTAAAAACCTACTTCATTCTTCTTCTACCTAACCAAATGAAAAGGATAAAAGAAAACTAACTTCATCGGCCTTTTGCCTAGTCTAATAAAGCATATGAAAGACCAAAAACTCTAGTAGTCTTCTAACTAAGTGAAGTTGACAAAAGAAAATTTTCATCTAATCTACTACATAATTGAATGGAGCTAACAAAAAACCTACTTCACTGACCTTTCACATAGTCAAATGAAGAAGACAATTAACTTCACTAGTTTTCTGCCTAAACAAGTGAAGCTAACAAAAGAAAAAATTCAGTTTGACCTTCTACTGAATTAAACGACACTGACTCAAACCTGACTATATAGGTCTTCCACATAACCAAGTGAAGTGGACAAAAAAATTACTTTCTATAAGGCATAACCTTTTTACAAGGTGCCAATTTCATGGGTTTTCTATCAAACAACTAAACTAGGCTTTTTCTTTTTGTGGGCCAACTTATTTGGGCTTACATATGGCCAACTATATTAGGCTTTTTCCTTCTTTAGAGGCTAACTTAACTAGGCTTGCCCATGGCTGACTACGTTAGGCTTATCTTTCTCTTATGGGCCAACTTGACTGGGCTAACACATGGCTAGTTACATTGGGCTTATCTTTCTTTTATGGGGCTTGCTATGTTGGGCTTATCCTAGGGCATAACCTCCTTACACAAGTGCCATTATTGGTTTTCCACTTGACCAACTAAATTAAACTTTTTCTCTTTTTTTTTCTCTCTGTGTTCCAACTATATTTGATTTAACTCACTGGGAAGGAATAATCCTTGTTTCCATGGACACCATTAGGGATATCTTCCTTTTGAGTAATTTTCTTTAATGCATTATGAATGCATATGCATGATTCCTACTTTCATGTTAATATGCAATCACAATGTAGGATTCATCTCAATCTTATTCACGATCTGCTTTGCTTTAGAGGAACACTTGTCATGATAATTCTTCTTTCATTCATCATTTTCAAATTCAATCATGGCTTCCATTACCATCTTTTTCTTTCATTCTCATCTTTCTTTCCTCAAAAAATATTCAATACCCATTTTTTTTTCAATTACGTAATATCATCTAATCTTTATTATCATCAATCTCAAATCCTATTGCTTTCCCCGTAATTTTCTCCTTTCATTCTCATGCTTTTTTATTTTCGAATCATTCCATTTCTTCATTACGTAATTTCAAACCTTATATCACCAAAATGTGAAACATATACTATTTTTTAGATAAAATATTGGTTTTTCTTATCAAAATATCAAGGCATCCTAAGTTCATCCCTTGTCAACTTATTAATGATCATTAAACAAATCAACGAGCAATGACACAACATAAGGATAAGCCAAGAAAAAAGTTCATTATGAGTTCATTTCAGCAATTGAAAATACTCAATAATTAATCACTTAAAAATGTTAATAATTCATAAAATAGGTCTAGCGAATGCTTAACAAAGAAAGAGATTCAATACGTAAGTGTTTTGACTAGCAAGATCCTATATTTTTAGAGAATGAATTTGGTTAAACTTTCTAGGATACCCTTTAAAAAATCAATTAATTTTGATGTACTTTTCCAAAAAACCCATTTAGACTATGCTGAGTATTTTTTTGGCTACAAACATCATCCTAAATAAGAGTGAATAATTTTTCATAGCCATATGAACCCAACACTTTGGCATTTAGCGCAAATCTTGTAAATTCAATAACCTTTGCTATTTTCCCCTAGCATAAATCCAACAATTTGGCATTTGTCTTTACACCAAATATAATACTTTTTCAACCTATCAGATTTTATTAGACCAGGCAACTTATTTCCATCCATCTTGATCAATATCAAGGCTCCTCTAGAGAATGCTCTTTTCACCATATAAGGCCTCTCCTAATTTGGAGTCAACTTGCCTCGGGTAGCTTTTTGAATTAAGAATCTTTCTAAGCATAAACTTACCCTTGTGAAATTGTCAATGGCAAACCTTCTTATCATGTGCTTTCATCATTCTCCTATGATACATCTGCTCATGACAAATAGCTTTCAACCTTTCTTCCTTCATAAAGTTGATTTACTAAACGGGATCTAACGTCAGCCTCTTCGAATTTGACTTCATTAAAACCTATAATAATGGAATCTCCACCTATATTGGTAACATCGCTTCCATCATGTAGACCAAGGAAAATGGGGTAGCACCTGTAGAGGTACGAAATAGGTATGCAAAGCAAATGGTAACTTTTCATGCCAATCTTTATACGTCTTAGTCATTTGACACAATCTTCTTTATGTTCTTATTGGCTGGTTCTATTATCCCATTCATTTTTGGCCAGTCAGTTGCCAACTTATGATGCTTGATTTTGAATTATGCACACACATCGCTTATTGTTTGTTTTTCAAATTTGAATCATTACCAGTAGTGATTCTTTTTGGTATTCCATATCAGTATATGATTTCTTTTTTGATAAATTTACATACCATTGACCTAGTCATATTTGCATAAGAAGCAACTTCCACCTATTTGGTGAAGTAATCTATCACCATGATGAAGTAGTGCCCATTTAAAGTCTTAGAGGTAATCAAGCCTATCATATCCATGCCTCACATTTAAAATGGCTAAAAAGATGTCATCACATGCAACTCTGATGGAGGCACATATATCTTATTTGTCTATATCTAAAACTTGTGACATTTACATGCATACTTTAAACAGTCAAGCAATAATAACCTAGCATCATGATTTGCTTGGCCATCATGTTTCCACTTATGTTTCACATGTCCCTTCATGGATTTCTTCCATTATCTCTTTAGCTTTAATGGCATCTACACTCCTTAAAAGCATTTGGTCCTAACTTTTTTGTACAAGAAGGATAGAATTTATGGCCATTCTCTCTATAGTTCTCCTGTCATTTTCAATAGAATGATTCGGTTACTATGGATCTTTGACATACTAGAGAATATCATAATACTAAGTTTTACCATCCCTTCTAGCCTTCATATTATGGCAATGAGCAGGGATTTCATGAATACTTGTCTTAATCAGCATAACTTCAGCCCCATTAATCACCTTTATTATAGCAGACAAAGTAGCCAAAGCATTAGTGATTCAATTCTCCTCTTTGGGTAAATGCTAAGATTTCAATCATCTCAAACCCCTTTACTCGCTTGAGAATTAACTTCTTGTACTGCATTAACTTCCCATCATAGATTTCCCATTCACTTTAGAACTGATATATCACTAGAGTTGAATCACTATACACCTTTAAGAATTTCACTTTTCACTCCATAGCAGCTTGTAATCCCATAACACCTGTATTATACTTAACTATGTTATTTATGCAATTAGAATTTAGTCTAATAGTAAACGAATAATGGTTTCCACTTGGGGAAATCAATATTGTCCTTATTCCATACCCCATGGTATTAGCAGCACCATCAAAGTACATCTTTCAAGTTTTTTCTTCTATTGACACATCTTTCTCTTAGGATATGCACATCAAATCTTTATTGAGAAAATTAAAATTCAAAGATTTATAATCTTCCATAGCTTGATTTGCTAGGAAGTTGGCTATGGCATTACCTTTGATGGCCTTTTAGTTCACATACACTATATCAAACTTTGAAAGCAACACCTGGCATCTTACCGTCTTTCCTAAGAGAGCTAAAGCTTTACACAAGTATTTAATGAGATCCAACTTTGCAATCAACATAGTCGTGTGATAGAGCATCCACTACTTAAGTCTTCATGTCGCCCAAGCTAATGCACAACACATCTGGTCTGCCAACGAATAATGATCTTTATAGACCATAAACTTCTTGCTGAGGTAGTAGATCGCTTGTTTTTTCTTCTCAGTTTCATCATGTTGCCCCAGTACACAACCTATAGACCTTTGAAATATTGACAAATACAAGATCAATGGTTATCCCAGCATTGGCGACACCAACATAGGTGGATAAGAAAGATAATGCTTCACTTTTTCGAATGCTTCCTGGCATTCATCATTCTATTCACTAGGATCTTATTTCTGCAAAAGTCAAAATATTAGATCACACTTATCCATGAGCTGGGATCTGAACCTTACAATGTAGTTCAATCTCCCTAAAAAAGTTTACACCTCTATTTGTGTACAAGGTGGTGGCAAGTTCTGAATGACTTTAACCTTTGTAGGATCCACCCCTATTCCTCTTTCACAAATCACGAAGCCTAGCAATTTTTTAGAGGTAATGCTAAAAGTATGTTTCGCTAGATTGAGCTTAAGTTGGAATTTTTTAACCTTTCAAGCAACTTTCTAAGGTTTCCAGCATGCTCATTTTTTTTAGTGGACTTGGTAGTCATATCATCAACATACACTTTTATTTCCTTATGCATCATGTCATGAAACAGAGTTACCATGGCTTTTTATATGTTGCCTGGTGTTCTTTAAACTTAACGGCATCACCTTATAACACAATGTACCTTACAAGGTCACAAATGTAGTTTTCTCTATATCTGTTGTCACCATCTTAATTTGGTTATAACCAGAAAAGCCATCCATGAAGTAAAATAAAGAAATCTTTATTGTATTGTCAACCAATGTGTCTATATGGGGTAGTGGAAAATTATCCTTAGGGCTCGCGTTGTTCAAGTCTTGAGAATTCATGCACATGTGCACCTTTTCATATTTTTCTAAGACAAGCACAATATTTGTAACCCATTGGGATACTTTGCCACTTCTAAAACCCAACATTTATCTATTTTTCACTTCTTCTTTTATCTTTAAAAGAATTTTTGGCTTCATCCTCTTCATATTTTGTTGCTTGGTTTACACCTGGGTTTCAATAGAAGCCCATATGCTATAATGCCTTTATCCAATCCTAGCATATCCTGGTCTGACCAAGAGAATACATCCTTAAACTCCTTGAATAGAGCAGTCAATACTTCTTGAGTGGACAAAGATATCGTAGACAAAGATTTGACCTTTTTTTTTTTTTACATTTTTCAGTCCCTAAGTTCATTTCCTTCAAAGATTCCTTATAAGGCATGATTGTCTTTCCTTTTATTTGATCAGTCATACTAAATCTGAGGGTAAGTCATAGACATAAGAACTTTTATTAGAATACACTTCATCCTTATGAAATGATTTATCAAAATTGATTCCCAAAGAGTCAACCCTTCTCTATATATTTCTTAGGTCAAGATACTTGAAAAATGTTTAACCATTAAAGATTTGGGTGCATATATATATATATATCATAACATTGCAAATCAAGATATATTATGGTGTCAAGAATTTATTAGTTTATTTAAGAAAAGGTAATCAATCAATTCAAGAAATAAGGCATTCACAAGCAAATAAAGACACATGGATATGAAAATGTATCATGCTTGTTATTTATTTAACAATGACTAATAAACTGAGCCTAATACAGAAAACCTTTAAATGTTATTGGACCTTAAAACTTTGGGTGGAGTTTTTAATATTCATAAAAAAGGCCTATAATCTATAGAGATCTTGTGATCATAAGCGAAAAGACTACCCAGTTTTACGATCTCTTACTCTATCAACAAAAATACCCAGTTTTAAATACACAAGTGGAGTTCTTAATATTCATTCCAAATCTAGTGATCATAGGTGAAAAGAATACCCAATTTTATGATCTCTTACTCCATCAATAAAAATACAAAAACTTTTAAAGGCTTTCCAAAGAGAAGCAAAAGTCTCTTAATCCATTTTAAGCTCAAGGCCCATTATCTTAGTCATCCTCCTGTTTTTAACCCTTTCGACTAAATCTCTCTTCTAAATAGCAATCTATTTATACCCTAACCCATTTTTTCCTATCTTATTAACCACTTTCAAGGCTTTGGTTATTCCCGGTAATACTTTTCTAATTATTTGACAACTTGGAAACCTTTTTTGACAATCATTTTTAAACCCATCCTAGTATTCTAAAACAGATAGGGTTGAAGGACGGAAAGTCTTTCACTTACATATTTAGCATTCTTAAACTCAAAGAACTGAAAGGAAGGATCATGAATCTTCTTATCATAATCTATATAAGGTGTATCAGTAGACATAACAACCATGATGTCTTTTTCTCCACCAATGACAACTATCTTATCATCCACAATAAATTTCAACTTTTGGTGCAACGAGGAGGAAACTGCCCCTGCAGAATGAATCCAGTGCACGCGCTTCACTCCTATCACAACATCAACCTGAAAACTTGACTTTCCTGCCATCATGGTCTTAAACTTTTATTTCTATGAAATTGCTTTATCACTTTTGCTTGGAAATTGTGTGAGGACTCTAATGACTACTTGTGGGGTAGGCATCACAGTTGTGGCATTAACTATGTGGCACTTTATACTAAATAACCATTGGTCTACCGATTCCAGATAGAATCATCACAAACCCTTCACCAACCATATTTACTAGCTTAACTATTGGCTCTTGTAGTTCTTCATAAAATTTTGTTTCTTTATTGTCCATCAGTTTCTGAACAACAGCTTTAAAATTAGTGTACTCTTATAGCTTATGTGCATTTATACCATGGAACTTGTAATACTTTTTTGAACTATCTACTAAGATCAATTTTCTAAGGATTATCTTAGTTTTCACTAGAGCTTCCCAAACTATCGTTAAAAGAGTCTTTACCTTGTCTATACTTATCTTTATCGTGCATGCCTTCTTATTCATTACCATGTTTACCTTAGGTTTAACATGATGGGCAATGGATTTTTAGCCATATTAGGACTGGTTTAATTTCAAACTTCGACTTATCGACATCAACAAGACCTTAAACCCTTCTTTTAAATGCTGGACCATTCTCTATCAAATACCTTTATACACCCCCATGATACTCACATATAGCATTGGCATCGTACCATTTCGGGAAAGGAGGTTGCAAGGGTGTGACATATATTATTGCTATCAATTGCCCCTGAAGCAACCATGGGTACATGTCATAGTAAAACATGGAGACTGGGCTGAATTGTTATCTATTGTAAGTTGATCTAGTGGGTCTAGGGTTATTTATAATGTTTTGAGGATTTTGGGTACTTTAGTTACTACTTTATAGGTTCATGTATGCGAGATTATAAGTAACAGTGTACACAGGCTAGGGAACAAACCAATAAGTTCTTGAACTCGACTCAGACATTGTAGGATAGTACATATAGTAGGGCACTTGATTTATGGGTGCATAGTTATCAAAGCTAACGGTATTAGCTTTTTTTTCTTTCTTTTTACTTAGGTTGGTTGTTTATTTCTCGAAGATTCCTCACTTGACATCCTGCCACTTTTAGTTGCATTCTCAATCATCTTTTTAGATAACACCATATTCACAAAATTCTTATTGGCATTACCAACCAACCTCTCTTAAAATGGAGATTTCAAAGTCCTAATGAAAATGATTGTTTTCTTCTTTTTCTTCTTCTTCTTTGTTAAGGGAGGAATTACTTGTGTAGCTTCTTCCTTCCACGTCTAAGCATATTGTCAAAAACTCTCATTGGACTTTTTCTCCATATTTTGCAATGATAATTGGTTGGCTGCCTAATCCGTGACATGCTGGTATTGTTCCAAGAAAGCTTAAGTCAGATCTGACTAGGTCTGAATCTTAGCTTTATCCAACTCTACGTACCACCAGGTTGCAACTTTGGTTAAAATATTTTGGAAGCAACAGATCAATATCTTCTTATTGCTCTTGTATCCTACCATCTTGTAGTAATACATCTTAATGTGAGCAGATGGACACGTGGTACCATTATACTTCTCAAACTTTGATGTTTTGAACTTTGGAGGAATAACTAACATGGACTCCAAAACCAATTCCATAGCATCTACTACTCTAAACTTATCTATTCTTTCTCTAACCATTAATCTTTTCTCTATGACCTGTAGCTGCATCTATTCCTTTTCAACATGCTTAGATGCCGCCATAATAAGCTTATTCAACTCAGCAAATTCATCAGGATTGAAGACCAATGGGTTTGCCAGAGTCGATCTCGCATGTAACCCCTTATCAATAATCGCTTGTGGTATTACAACTTTACGATGCTTATGCACTATAGGAGCAATTCCAACAGATGGTATGGTTTGAGACACGTGAACTAGAGGTGCCACATTTTTTGCCCTTGCACTATTCATACACTCAGTAAATTTTTCTTTAGGATTAGCATCCCTGATTTTAGAACTTGAGCCTCTAACTTGCTCTTTCCTGTTAGCTGCCAATGTCATTATTTCCATGATCATAACTAATTGTACCCTGAGTTCCTCTTAACCTTTCATTATATGTTCCTAGGCTTCTTCTATCTTTTCTACTCTAATTGCTGAATCATTCTCCATATTTCTAAGTGGGATCAAATGTTAGATCTCCTCTGAACTGATATCTTTACACTTTTTTGTATTCATAATTTTTTCCCTTAGAGAGTGACTCCATATCTTAAAATCTCGTATTGTGATTATTCTACATGCTATGACATGAATGCAAATGCACAATACAAAAAGAATAAATTAGAATGAATGCAATGACATGAATAATATGCAAACATGTTGAAGGCATTGGCTAAGGCAATAACTCTAATATTAAATGGCCATCTATATCCATATCCACATCAGTTATTATATCAAGAAAATCGAGTTCAGATATCCATTAAATACAAAAACCATTTGGATTACATTATTTAACAAGAAATAAAACCATTTCTAGTTTTGTCTATCCACTGTGATAATACTTTATTTTTGTTTTTCTTCCTTGATGGAAACATTAGGTATCATGGAGATCTAGGTTCTACCTTAATGCCATGCTGAACCTATAACTGAGTGAGAGCATAATCATTGTTTTGGCTCACTATTAGGCTGGTTGAAAGCTTGATTACTCATTTTGTCACTTTTTTGGCCTTACTTCTCCACATATCCACCTTTTTGTTCTGTTCTACTACCTCAGATTCCTACTGCTTAAACGATTATCAACCTTGGCACATTTCAAAGCATTCTCGAGTCTTTTGTTATATTGGTTCAATTCCTCTATATCTCATCCGACACTATCTTTCTTCTTGCAAAGCTCTTTCAATTTTTGTTCACATACAACTTAATCATACTTTAATGCCTATTTTTGACCTCTAACTGAGCAATCTCTAACTAAAACAGTACCCGTTCCAACTCAAATTTTTTTTCAATAGTTTAACCTCGGACAGTGACTTTCGTATCAGAAGAACCATATCTTTGTTTAAAAGCAAAACAATGTCATTGACCTAATTATCCCTTTAAACTTCATAAGTCGAAGTCATATCATCCCTATATTGAGCCAATCGCATGTGATAGGTCTCTCTTTTCATTAGCCATAGCTCATATTCTCTTTATATAGCCAATTCTTCCATATGTAAAATCAAGCTCACCTGGATCATGAGTCAAATAAATGGATTGTCGGGACTTGAACTGCCTCTAGACTAGTGAAGAAGCATAATCAATACAACTCGAGATTCCTAACAAGGGCACCAAATGTGAACGTCCACTTTGATACAAAATAATTGAAGAAAACATCCATGGTGCTTTCCATGAAACATCATCTTTCTTCAGGTTTTAAAATACCGATACCTACTAATTGGTGTAATCACTTGGCAAATTCTTGCCAAAGAACTTGATAATCAATGAGAATGCCCCGATACACATTTGATATCGACTTTTGAATCTTTCTAAAAGTGGCTATAGGCCCATATCTGTAGCAATGAAGCACACCCAAGAAATTTGCTCTAAGCTTTTCTCTTGCAAAAGTTTAAGGACTGTATCATCTTGGCTAAAACACTACAGCCAAGTTAATATTGTACTTTAACTAATCAAAGAAATAAACCACTACTATATTAATATGCCCTAGAGTTATAAGAAACACCATTTTTTTATAAACAACCAATGCAAAGATATCTTTTTTCTTTTTTTGGGTCTAGTAGTCATCCATCAAATCCCATAACTTGCCATGACATGTAATCACTATGACCTTTTGGGACCATATATGCCTTAATCCGATCTTAGATGTTCAAGTAATATTGGCCAACCATTTTGTCAATGTCAGTAGATTAGACTCCTTAATATACACTCAATCGAGAATGGTACATTTGATACACAACAAGGTGGTGTACTTTTCAATTGTCGGGACCATGTTTCCCCTATTAAAAGTGAAACAGCGATACCTTAATTCCAAAATTGCACTGAGCAACCCCTCATCCATCCTAACCCAAACTAATAGTGCTATATCCTTATACTTCTGAGTGATCATATCTTTCCTAGTACTATCCCACTAATCCCATGCGGCTTACAAATCTAACAAGTCATTCTGGCTAAACTTAATATTGACTCAAATCAGAAATGGTAAGACATACTTAACTTTCAAAGCATCCTTGCGTTGCTTTAGAATCTCTTCAAACTTATCCTTCACTATAGAGTACTTCTACTCTATCGAGACCAAACATTCCTCTATACCAGGTGACCCTGAGGATGGACACTAACCCTTTTATACCAATAGCCTTTGGATGCACGAATGATGATGCTAAAATGCTTGCAAAGTATACAAACGAAACAAACAAAATCATGGATTAGTCATAGACAATATAATTCATATTTTCCAAATGGTAGCAAAAATTTCATTCTCAGGCTTTGCAGCATTTTGGAATCAAAATGACACTTTATTTTGGTATTAGGGTATGTACCATATAATTAAACTTTAAAAGACTAGCCTCATCGATACACGATCCTAATTTAAGGCACTGATTCCCTTTAGGACTTTTTTTTTTAAAACCTAGCTAACATGATGCTTCCAGCGTCACATTAGCCACTAATCTGACAGCATAACAGTATGTTCAAATGTTCTCGACACTATAACATTCATGACGCAAAATCTAAGGTTTTTATTCACCTTAGCTTGATTTTTTTGAACACGTTTTAACCATCAACTTGATAGCCAAACGATGAGTAAAAATCAAATATAAATATAGACTTGTATCAACGGGGCAAAAAATATCCAAAGTGATGAAATTCGTTCAATACCACTCGAGATATGGACTAAAAAATAAAGTGAAAGAAGGTTAGAAGCATTTCCTAATTATAACTAAACTTCAGGTTCTTCTAGATTTTCCTTTGGCTTTTATGGATCATTACATGCATAATTAAAATGACTCATTCCCTTTACTCGGTAAGGATAACTGATACACCCCAATCCTAGGTTTATTGCAGACTTGGCGAAACAAGTTTGATTCTAGCGACTAGTTTAAGATCTGACTTTCTAAGATGTCCTAGTGATGTTGCTAAAAAGCTATCGTAATATATTGAGATATGAACCTTAACATATTAGAGTAGATAACATTTCGAATCATCGTAGAGCTTCAACTAGTCAGAATGAATCGCTAATTTAAAGCTCCCATACTAAAATATGAGAGTAATTGGGTTAAAAAGTCACCACCAATTTGTTTTGGCTATAGGTGTGATCGATCACCTATTAAAACCATTCACTGAAGAGTTATGAAACTCTAAAGGAATGATTTTATGATCTGCGTATACCAAAGATCTATAAAGTTAGGTTTGAGAGTCTGTTACACCATAAGTAAGAACTTGATCCCTCTTGTGATGCTTAATACCTGGTCCCAACTAATCACACGTATCCGAATTTGTTTTCCACGATTTCAGTGATATATAATCAATCATAATCCCCTTTTTTATTTCATTAAAATCAAACAAATATCACTAAAAATGTATCCCGAAACTCTTATCGGGACTAGCTTTTATTTACAATCAATTTAGTGAAAAAATCATTTAAACAGGAAAAATTTCAGAAAAATATTTGACTCCAAAAATATTCTCCATTGACTCCATTTTTAGTATTTTTTTTTATCAATTTTGACTCCATCCAAAAGAAATTACAAAATACTACACTTGGACTATATTGAAGAAATCACAACTTTGAAAACAAGATTAAGAAATCAACTTTTATTTAATTTAACTTGGAACCTTTAGTGTGAGCCACTAGGGACTTTTCATAAGACACACCTAGGCCTATTGACACACCAAATGTAACTTCTAAAATCAATCTTGAGGCATCTGAATGCCTTGAAATAGTAGACACCAAACTCGGAGAAAATGAAAACTGGGATAGCTTTGACCTCTCAAGCTCTTTGAATTTATTTTTGATTATTCGATCACATAAAATCATCAAATTGAATTTTATGAATTTTGACTCACTATTCCTTAACATAAGAAAGCTAAAAAAAGGCTAAAAAATCATTTTGGCTATCATATAAATTTTTTATTTGGACACTATTGCATCACATAACATGTCCTACCAGCTTGTTTTCTAGAATTTCTTCTTAATTTTTTAGGAATACCCATCATACGAACCGTACATGTTTGGAAAGATTATTCATTGTACTTTTATTTAAAACTATGAGAAAAATACACAAAAATGCTTATCATCATCAAAAATATTTTAGAATACTAATCAAGTGTTAAAATAAAGTTATGCGAATAGCTTAGGTTTTAGGATTTTTCTATATTCATTCAATCCAAAAATCAAACATTTCAAAAGCTTAATATATAGCCCAATCAATGAGGATTATAGGAAAAAATATAAAAAAAATTCCTATGGTCGATGACCAAATCAAAATATATCTTATTTATGGATCTATCATGTTGGACTGCAACAGTAGCTTTGACGTGACTTGTGATCATGAAACATTTTGTCAAATTTTTAAAACACGTTTCTGGATGTTCAAACATCCTGACCCAATAGACTCTACAAATGTCATATAAGAGGAATTAACAAAGACTTCTAAATGCCAAGACCTCGAATTATGTTTTTTGACATTGGTGACATGCTTTAGAGTCTTGCGAATGTCTCCGCTTTTATCGCTTTTATTCATTATTATTAATTCTTAACAAATGAGAGGCATACCAATGCCATTTATGTGTGTGCTAAAGCCAACAACCAAATTAACTCCAAACAACACAATTCAACTCACCCAAACATCATCTAATGACTCATATTAAAGTTCACCAAATTTAGACTCAACAAAGCATGTTTAAACACTTCAAAATATTTTTATTTTCTCCAAATTAGCTTTGATTTAAGCCATTTCATTTAACATCCCCAAGTTACTCATAAAAAGGGCTTATTAAACAAAACCAAACTTTGATTCACTTGTTGATTAAGTGAACCAAAGCTTGCCTTTGGAGGATCTTTAAAGAGAATAAGTTTTTATCCAACTTAAACATCTAAATATGCATTTTATCAAATGCAGAATACTAACCTATGATTCTAGCAACTAATCACCTAAAAAGCCTATTCAAGCTCAAATTTAACATGGTCATATTCTCATTAATTAACTATCAAACACAAGAAAAAAAAAGCTTGGATTCAATTCAATCAACGTGATTAAAATTCAAAGCTTGCTTTCATACATTTAAGCTCTACAATTAAACAAGTAAGCTTATAAATTTATTCAATTAAGCATAAATTTCAGCTAACCTAAGTTCAACTCAACTTAACTCATCTAGGTCTCATCATTTAGACATTAATTATGCAAAGCCTAATCAAGCTCATATTATTTCACTGTGGCCGAACCTAGCTAAGGATTTTCTAGCTTATTCGAATAGTCAGACAAGTTCAAAAACCTATGATTTCATCATTTGGCACTAGATTCAAGCTCTATTTACTTAGATTTTAGCTTAAATTATTGAGATTAAGCAAGATTAAATAAATTAAGCTCAAGATTCTATGAATCTAAGTTAACCAAACTATAGATCAAGCTTTTAAAGGTGTTCAAACATCACATTAAGCTAAAGGATCATGATTTCATCATCTAAACTTCAAAAGTTCATCTCAATATCATCAAATCTTATTTTAATTAAACTTGAATCATCAAAATCCTAAGAAATAAGGTTGGTCAAAACTTTAATCTGAAGATTTCATCTAGTTTGAACACTTGATCTTGCTTATTAATCATGATTCAAGCTAAATTTCTATAATTAATCATAAGTTCATGCTCCAAACAACAAAAAATCAAGTGAATCATGGCTCAAATCAAGGGCAAGCACTAGATCAACATGAATCATGAAGGCCAAATCAAGTAGAACAAGGAAACATCATGATTGAAACATGTATAAGCATTAAGAAGCATGAATTGATCACTAAAATCATGAAATTGAATTAAATTTAAAAGGAAAAATTGCATATTTTACCTATTCCAAGCTAGATCTCTCCTAAAGGTGATAAGAGCTTGACAGAAAAAAGAATATTCTAGATTTTCTAAAATTTGCTAAGTGTTTAAGAGTTTTCAATTTATGGCTAATCACTCTTATTTATACCCTTAAGTTGGTTATTTAAGCTTTAATCACCCTAGGCTGCTCTTAGCTTAATCATTAACTTCCTAAATAACTTGGCAGAAATTACATTAGTGCCATTAATGAATGGATGAAAAAAATTAGCATATTTATCACATGTTGAATTCAACCAAGGCTATATTCCTACACTAGTTTTGTATAATTTTTTATGCCATTTAATTGATCATTATTTTTCTATGTAACAGTGCAATTGAATGTTCCATCTTATAGCAAAATGTTTCCTAATGACTTTCTTCAAAAAAATATAAAATTTTCTATCTCAAACCTCTTGGACTAAGCCCTCGAGAATTCCAAAAGTCCTTTCATGACTTGGTCCTGATTACACCTTCATGACCTAAAGTCCATGTTTAATTTCATTTTAGTGTAATCAATTTCAAAATCTACCTCTAGTCTAAAAGTAAAACTTTTTATAGTTAACTTTGCCTATAGTTGACTTTTATCACTATATTGACTTTTGATTATGACTTTTAAAACAAGTCTTTTCTTCACTCAAATATCATCAATAACCAAATAACCACTCTAATCATCTCAAGAGAGTCCTACCAACCAATTTTTGTCATTCTTAAACTTGCCAGACTCAAGTCTCTATTTTTTAAATCTGGCAACTACCTCCAAATTAGACACCTAAGCTTAGATGCCTTATTATGTTAAACTAAGCTCATAGAAATCAACCAACACCTCGGTTGGACCTTTCTATAATGTATAACTCATTTGAGAGGATCTAAAACTAGGAAATTCATCTAACCCCTAAGACCGAGAAAAAAAATCAATTATGGGCTTAGATAAAATAGGGTGTTTAAAGCATTATGATGAAAGCATACAAGACATCTTATGCTTTAAGTGGCAAAAATTTTAGCTTAAGGGGCAGTGTCTTGGACGCTAAAATTAATGAAAAAAGAGAGAAAAAGTAATGAAATGAAATGAAATTAAAATAGATCAAACAAATAGATTACTTAAAACGAAAGAGAATGTGTACTTGTCATGAAATGATGTAACAATAACCTAAAATAATGTATGTGTTAGTACCTATATATACATAATAGTATAATAACATATAATAGTCAATAACAATAAAAATTATCAGTTAAATATATGTAGATATACTTATATATATATATATTATATAATGTCAACATAAAATAAAGTAATATATCAGTAATTATATATATCTACGTATATATATACACAAACATATATATACAATAAAATGCAAAAATTAAGTTGTAACAAACGTAAAGTGAATAAATTTAAATTTGCAAGAAAATAAATTGCATAAACTAAAATTACAAGAAAATTACGAGAAAATAAATTGCTTAATTTAAATTGCAAGAATGTGAACTGCGTAAATTAAATTGTAAGAAAGTAAATTAACTACATGACAATATTTTCTTTTTTTTTTTGCTCTTGCTTGGCCTTTAAAAAAAGGTTGGAAAACTTTTAGCTCAAGCTATCAACTAAGATTAAACTTAAGATTATCAAGTTTTAATGTTGTCTTAAATTAAACAAACCAACAAGAAATTAAATGGAAGGGATTTTAGCTCTTGCCTAGCCATTAAGGTGGTTGGAAAACTATTAAGCTCAAGTTGCCACCTAAGTTAATGACTTAAGATCATCATGCCTTCAATTGCTTATAAATTAAAGAACTAATAAAAAATTAAATGGAATAAATTTTTGCTCTTTGCTTGGACATTAAAAGGGCCAAAAAAACCTTTAAGCTTGTTATATCTCCACATATGACGATCGTCAAACCTTCCCCATCCACTATTCCAAAGAGCTGACGATTGCTGGATAGTAACACCAAGGCGATCGCCTAATCATACCTGACAGCGATGTGACCTCTCCGACAACAACTTAAATGTGGATTCGACACTTACTGAATGGTAGCCGACTAACTAAGCCGACCACTAGGCAGCATAGCCTGACACCTAGCTCGATGATGGTCACATCAGCATCAAATCACCTGACATAATGTCTTCAAACGAATCCTATAAAGGGGGAAGCACGTTCACAGGTAGGAGGATCTCGACTCCAAAAAAAACCATTTATACACCATTACATTGAATATTCCACTAACTTAACCATCAGAGAGGGTCACCGGAGTACCAACTCCGGCACCCTTTTGACTCTTCTGTGTTGCAGGGTCCTGCTCGACTTCTGATACCAGCAAAGAAGAGATCAACAAAGCTCAAGACCAATCCCCTAAGTGGATGGCTTAGGATCATCAAGCTCGTAAAAAATAAATTGCAATGAATTAAAATGAAGAAAAAATGGTAAAAATCTACCGTAGAAAAAAATTTCAAGAATTTCCTCTTATTTGATTTTTTTTTTCTTTTACTCCTTTTTTCTTTCCTTTCCTTTTCCTTTTCAAATGCTCTAACACCTCTTTTTCTAATCTTCTCCTAAAACTTTTTTTTTCAATAGATACTAATGTTTGCTTTATATAATGGAGGGAAGTTCGGCCAGCTTGGGAAAGCTTGGCCATACCCCAACAAAATTTATTTATTATTTATTTTTCTTTCATATAAAAATATATTATTATTATTATTTCATTTGAACACTTTTCCTTAATTTAAGCTTACAAACAATTAATGCATATCTCATCCATGTAAGAAAAATCTAATCAACTTTTCTTCTTATCTAAAAAAATATATTTAATTTAAATAATAATAATTATCTTATGCACACCTTGCTTGAAAAAAATTCTATGTAATGGTGTCTGATGTGATGGAAAATTTGAACTTTGATCTAATGGCCAAAAATGTATTTAAACATTCAACCCAAAATTTGAGAAGTAAAAAATAATAAAAAATGCCACATGTAGATATATAGCTCATGAATTAAAAAGCAAAAATGATCCAATGGTTACTAATGGATTTGACTAGTCAAAAATTGATCTAATGGTTGGCAACATATTGGAATATTAATTTTAATTTTAATTGGTTGAATAATGAGTCAAAAAGTCAAATTTGATTTTTATTTGATTAAAAAAAGTCCACTTGTAACTCCTACATGTAAAAAGTCTTTTGTTGGAAAATTTTCATGTAATTTTTACAAGGTTAAAATGTATTTTCATGTAAAATTTAATTTAAAAATTCATATGTGAAAATTTTAGTCAGAAATTCCATATATGGAAATTTAATTAGAAATTCCATAGGTAAAAATTTTCACTTATGAAAATTAATTTAAATTTTGAATGCAAAAGATTAATAGAAAAAAAGAAATGTTCCTTGAAAAAGAAAATTCCAAGCTCCAAAGAAAATTTATTTGACAACTTAATACCTCGTGATATAAATGCTAATACAAATTTTTTCCCAAAATCTTTGATTTTTCAAAAGGAGTATTGGCATAAATACTACACGGATATCAGTAATAATATATGATGATTTACTCATGAATTTCACATAAAAAGGACTCAAAATTTCTTAAAAGATAAAATTAAATCAAGTATAAAAATAATACCCTAATTTCATGGAAAAGAAAACAATTAAAAATTAGCTTTTCTCTTCGAAATTGTTCTTGTTTAATCAAATTTGCTCTCTAAGAATCATGGAATAGCAATTTTTGGCCATATAAGCAAGTAGTCATTTTAACACAACCAAGTGGGTCTTAGAAAGGCTTGGTTTACGTAGAGGAGGTCATCCCCCCACTAGACAGCCACAGTTGGTTTTCAGTCTCGACTATTTAAGATCATTGGAAAGAGGGGCTAGACGAAATTAGGTGTCTACTATCGCTAAAAAAAAAAATTAGTTTGATGTAACTACTAGGCAATGAATCACAAAACATAAATGTGAAATTAATTAGCTTTTCCTTAGCCATTCATGTTAATCCACTTAAACTTGATTGCTTTCCTAGTATGCTCTAATAAGTAATCATGGCCGTTAGATATATGCTAATGTTGCAACATCAATTAAGCTTCTTCTCCATGACATAGTTCTAAGTCATAAAGGGTACAAATGTTAATTTGAAATTTAAAAGATTCATGTAATGACAAAAATAAGGATCCATTTGGTTTCTCATTCAATGAGGTTGTAAGAGCACATACACTATGACATGTATGCTACGGTGAAACTCCTACTAAAGGCATGTTATCTTTCACCATACAATCTTAGCATAGATATTTCTAAAACATCTAACTTGAGAATCCTAAAATGATTACATCAATACAACATACTTTTAAAAACTTACATCCTATTATTCAAGCTTTATGGTGATGCTAAACTTTTCCAACTTTGATTAATAGTAATAATCTCACCTGGGTCACCTACTAAGGCAACAATAAAAGATTATTAATTTTTTACCAACTAAGAGCTGACAAGATCACTTAACACCTCATTGCTAGCACTAAAATAATCATATTCTCTACCTACATGTCTCGAAACATCAAGGTGATCATATGTGTAAGAGGGCCAACCTAAGCTTGTTGGTATTTTACACTAAGAATATCATAAAATGTAAGAGGACCAACCTAAGCTTGGTGGTATTTTGCACTAAGAATATCATAAAATGCACTAATTTAAATTAAATAATTTAAAAGAAAGATAAATTATATCTCATCATTAAAAATATAATCAATTTTTTATCCAAATCAAATCTTGCATAGACCTAAATACTCCAATCATGTTTAAAAAAAACATCATAAGGAAGCGGTTAAGTGAAATGGTCTGTAAACATGTCTTTGGTAAAATATAAGTAAGGAATTTTTGGTGCAATGATATCTGTTATAAGGAGATACTTCTTCTTAATGTGTTTGGATTTGCAATGATATTTAGGATTATTTGCAGAACCTATAGTAGTTGTGTTGTCACAATGCATTACAACAACCACATTAGCATGTGTAGTAAGGCTTAAGCTCTTTAAGAATCCAACCAAAGAGCTTTTTGTGCTGTTATTGTCCAAAGCAATATACTCTGACTCCATGGATAAAAAAAGCAAGTTTGCCTTTTACTACACTAATAAATGGTCACCTCTGAATATGAAAGCATAATTTGATGTGTAATCGTACTCATCTTTATCTACACCACCATCAACATCAGTACATGCAATCAATTTGAAACTAATTCTATTATAACAAATTCATAATTCCTTCAAAGTATTTAAAAAGTACTTTTGATAGTAATCCAATGAATATCTTTAAGATTGCTTTGATATCTATTAACCATTACAACAACAAAATAAATGTCTTGTCTAGCACACAGCATACCATATATTAATGAACCGACTACTTTAGCATAAGGGACTTTGGTTGTTTGCTTATTTTCTTCTTTTATTTTGGGCATTAATTAATACTAAGAATTTGATACTTTATGTGATGTCTATGAATTTAGCATTGTTAGCTATATAAGCTTTGAATTGATATTGGTTTTGATATAACAAAAACTTAAGCTTAATTAGTTCAACTTGGTATTTTTTCTTTGAATCATTTTGAAATAATTTGAAAAATGCTAAAATGTTTCAGCTCATGATAAGAAGGTTTGCCTCCAACAATTCCATGAAGGAGAATCAATCTTGAGAAAAATTTTTCCCATTCAAAAAGATGCTTGAGACAAATGGGCTCTAAATTAGGAAAGAATGTATTGGTTAAAAGGGCATTTTCTAGAAAAGCACTCATTTTCAGATATGGATGGAGAAGACCTATCATATCTTGTCAATGTTGACAATTTGAAGAAATATTATGCATACAAACAAAACAAAAAAGCAAACAAAATATATGAATAAAAACTCGAAAGGGCATTCAAATTAAATAAACACTTCGGATGAAAACCAGCAAGTGCATCTGAAAAAAAGGAAAAAAAGAAAACCTCAAGTTGAAAACCCGAAAGGGCAGCTTGAGCACCAAAAAGGACAAAGTATTGCCAACAGGTTAAGATAGAAAAAAAGGGGAATGGTTTTAAAGGGTCCTTAGAAATTTTAGCAAATATCAATACAAAGGTCCCATTCACGAAATATCTCTAGGGAAAGTCACTTGTCTGATATCCAAGATGTACACAAGTGCCAAATTTTATTATTGTATCATTTTCTATAATCCTTGACATCAGAGCTTTTGAATGCAAACATTTTCCTTCATCGCCTTCATTTCTTGCCCATAATGTTTGCCATTTTAATAAAATGATGAATAGCAAATTTAATTAATAAGACACAAAAGGATTTCTTAGTATTACCTAGGGAAAGGTTTGATGACTATAAGGAATCCGAATTGCATCCCAAAGCTTTGGTGTGTTTTCCAAAGAAGGTAATAGCATTATTCCTAAATAAGAAAAGAGACAGATATGGTTCTAACCAATTCTCAAAGAAAAATTACATCTTGAAAGACATTTTCTAAAGATACATTTTGCAAAAAAAAAAAAGCTCAGATGATTGAGCAAGATAATTACTATAGACAAGATAAATGTGTTAAAATTCTAACCTATCGCACTCATGTAGGCATATAGATAGGAAACATGCACTTTAAGTGTTCTCTTTAACATTTATCTTTATAGTTTAGAGGCAACTCACTTCGTAAACGACAAATGATCTAGTGTATGCCTTTCTCTATTAAATTTGAACCTGTATCCTTTCAAATAGGTTGAAAGTCAAACTTGTATCCTCTAGAGCAAGTCAAAAAGCCAAACTTGTATTTTGCTGAATAGGTTAGGAGCCAAACTTGTATCTTTCTGAATAAGTCAAAAAATGAACCTGTATCCTTCTAAATAGATCAAAAGTCAAACTTGTATCCTTTCAAACAATTTAAAAAGCTAAGCCTGTATTCTTTTGAATAGGCTTAAACTTGTATTATTTTCAAATAAGTCAAACTTATATCATCCTGAACAAGTTAAAGGTGTTCATCCTATATCCTCTTAAGCAAGTTAAGAGTCAAACCCACTTCTTTTTGAGCAAGTAAAACTTAAGAATTACTGCCTAAGTTTTTTTGTTTCAATTTAAGCTAGTCAATTTTTCTCTTACGAAAAAAACTAGACAAATTGTCTCTTTGGTCTTAGCCCTATTCATGGTTTTCAGTAATGGCCAAAAAGAGGCAACTGTAGACACTTAATTCTATCTAGTTCCGTTTTTAGGCAAATTGTGCTCAATCCGAGACCCTAGAGAAATGCACTTCTTTCTCTTCCTCAATCAGTTTTTGACATCCTAAAACCTAATAGGAAGGTTTGGAATGCCTAAGGACTAAATTAAACAAATGATAACACTTGGAAAGTCAAAAAATGTCATTTTCATGAAATCCATGAAAATGTATGAATGCATTTCATATACAATGAAAATAACTTAATCAACTAACCTTAACTCTTGATCCACAGATGTTGTCCAAGAATGCCTAGAATAGAACTATATACAAACGTCAACTAACTAGCCTTTTCTTAGATGATAGAGTGTGTAGGCAAGTTTTCTCTTGATCAAACCCAGTTGTATGGCTTAATTCTCCTTCAAGACCACCTTGTGCCAATAGGTACGAAATCTGATAGAAAACCCTAGTGTGACACAATGGTCTTACCTAAATCCTAAGCTATTGCTTTTTATTTATATCAGGTAATATGGTCGCCCTAATTTTATTATTTTAATCCAATTAAAATAATTATTTTTACTTCCTCTTTAAAACCCCCTGGCCTCATACCCTAGTGTGGGTATCCTCCAGGTTTCAGCCAAACCTCAATGCATTTAAACATTATATTTGGCTTGATATATTTTAAGAAGTTAAGATATTTAATCTGAATTCTTAATTTAATGATAATTAAACTGTCAACTTTATTTAACAAGATAATTTTTCATAACTCTAATTCTAATTCAAAATAAACTCATGGCAACTTCATTTGAATAGAATAATTATGTAAAAATTATCAAAATAAAATTAACTATAGTAAAATAATTATTTAACCGCAGATTAAAATAATGAATAAAAATAATTTTTTCCTTTAAAATTTATTTAGAATATTATTTATATTTAATTTATAAATAAATATTTAAAAATGATTTTATAAATACCAAATTAATTATGTGAATAATTAATTTACCCATATCTATTTAATTTAAATAAATTCTTTTATTTACCAAAAGATAAATATTATTAATTTAAATTACTAATTCTTGTCTTAAATAAATATTTACTCAAATTAAATATATATCCTAAATAAAGAATACCAAAATAATTTTTTATTATTTATTGAAGAAAATGCCTACACTTCTAATAAAAAGTACAGTCGATGCACCTCTTTATCATATTAAGAATCTTTTAACTTTAGGTAATTTGATTAAATACCATCCATTAAGGAATTATGTTGCGTTAATGAAAAACCAATTAGACATATATAATTAGGCTCCAATAATATATGTATTAAATATTCTATACCAAATAAATAATCACATAATCATTAATCTCAGAGTCATACTACTAAAGACCTAAGACTACACTCCTAATTATATACCATATTTTGTAAGCTTTATAAATAGCCTTTTAGTCTAATGACTTTGTCATTTGTATAATACCTTCATATGATATCCATGATCAACTTAAGGTTAAAATCTGTTTTACCTACTTCATAATCTTAATGTTCTGTTATATTCTCTGTGTAAAAATGATCATTCATCACATGTGAACAATTTATCATTTGATATACAAATGATCAAGGCCTCGTCCATTTTCACTATTTTGCATAATGCCTTGTAAGAGGGTAACCTTAACTCTTTATAAGAGCTATGATTACATATCTATGAGTAAAGCTCTTATTGAGTATAAGTCATAAACCCAACAATCCAATCTAGTAGCTTACTACTTCGAGTCATTTTAGCCTTTGGAATGTTAACATATACAAGTTATAAACATGGAGTTAATTACTTACGTCAGATTTAGGTAATTACACAATGAACATCAAAAGTGAATTAATATAAGTAAATAGATTTATTAATACACTAATAGTACTTTGGTCCAGTCCAATATATCACCACCTTTATGCAACACATCTATGTCTTTGCTTGAGAGTTGGCTTGCTCTAGATGGTCAAGACAAACCATCCCCCCAATTATTTAGACAACATAATAGTCTTCATACGAGTTAATTGCTCCCATTAACCCCATAGACTACTACTTTTTAATTTAGGCTACTTACCTTATAATGTTGTCTTCCCACATATAAAGTCCATTATATGCAACATACTAATGGTATAAAACATAAGTAGTCAATGAGCCATATTCGTTGACGTTTACTTTAAGACGTAAATTAAATGAGGACAGAATAACAATGATATAATGAAAAACCTTAAATATATAAATATGAATAATCAATTCAAACTTAAAGGAATACATCATAAGATATTTAATGATTAAGGCATTCTTAATAGTTTTAGTCCTCCCAGGACCTAGGAATATAATTATATTGATACAAGTACAAAATGTATCAATACAATATGCTTTGTATTGATATAATGTCAGCTATTCATGATTTTAGTGATTTGAAAAGTATTTTTATCAATTCAACTCAAAATGTACGGGTTTTGCATGATATTTTTAGCACGAATAAGATTTTTCACCCATGTTTGCATACATTTCACCTTCCTAATGGCCTTAGATTACCTCATAATTAGGCAAAAAGTCTTTCACTAGCATTTTCACTTTAAAATAAAATGATTTATGTAATTCAAGAGCATCCACATAACTCACACCATTAGGCTTAAATGAACTAAAATATAGGAGTTTAATGCTTTAACTATGTTTAGGAACTAAATGACAATTAGTTTGGTTGAAATGTAAAAGGGTGCTATTTTGGTTAAAGTTAAAAGCTCTTTCTTGCATAAAACCAACATATAGCCATATTAAATGGGAGTTTCTCTTTAAGGGCATGCAGCTAAGATTGTCCACTAAAATGAAATTGAATATGGACTTTAGGTAAAAAAATGTAATCAACATCGGGTTATGAAAAGACCTAAGGAATTAACGTGCTGAAATTCTTAAGGGCTTAATCTAAGAAGTTAGGAATAAGAAATTCCAAATTTTTTGAGGACAAGTCATTAAAGGATGTTTTTGCTACGAAAAAAGAACATCCAACTGCACTTTTACAAAAACATTTCATGATT
>JBBYHL010000016.1:20812674-20828624 GCA_038381835.1 Adansonia madagascariensis | reverse complement strand
TTGCTTATCTAATCAATAGGGCATTAAAGTCATTTCACTCTAATTTGTTAAAGAGATTGGTAGTTAATCTAATATCACCTTAAGGACAAGTCATTAAAGGATGTTTTTGCTACGAAAAAAGAACATCCAACTGCACTTTTACAAAAACATTTCATGATTAACTGGATGAAAAGAAAAATTATACAAGATTAGTCCATTAATAGAGCCATGGCCAAATTAGACATGTAGTAAATGTAGGAAATTTTGCTTATCTAATCAATAGGGCATTAAAGTCATTTCACTCTAATTTGTTAAAGAGATTGGTAGTTAATCTAATATCAACTGAAGGTGATTTAAGGTTAGGTCACAACACATAGCCTATAAATAAGTGTTTGGCTATCAAAAGAAGAAATCTTTATATTCGTTTTCAAAAATATTTAGGTAAATATCTAGAATATTCTATCATAATCTTTTATCTTTTTGAAAGTAGGAAGCTCAGTGAGGTAACTTTCTTACTTAATCTCTTTAATTTTTAGCTCAATAGCATGATTTAATACTTAAATGATGCTTGATTGTGCCTATACATGATTCTGCCTTGATGAATTTTTGTTCTCTATGGTTTGATTATTTCTTTCTTTGAGGAATTGATATTGTGATCTTGAAACTAGCTAATTTGAGCTTAATTTTAAAGAAATTAATGCATTATTTCTTGATTAATTAAAGAATTAAGCTTGCAATCATGATAATTTTTCTTGATCTAGTGTTTAAACATGAATACATTAGGGTTCTCGTTTTTGATTCTCTTCATGTTGCTTGATCTTAAAGTGTTAAGCTAAGTTGAGCTAAAATCCATGTATCTAGAGTCAAAATCATATAGTTTAAAGTTGAATCACATTATTTTGAGCTAAAATAATGATCAAACTATGGTAGGAAAGTTAGATCAAGCACTCAGCCAAGCATGATCAAGCACTCAGCCAAGCGTAATTAATATGGATTTTGGTTTAGGTTAAGTTATATGATGATTATCTTGCATGATTTTGATCATTCAAGTTTAGGTTAAGCTTAGGTAAGGTAAAATTGGTGTTTAATTTTATGAAATCATGAGTTTCCATGTTAGATGTAAGCTTCATGAGTTGAAATCTTGATTTTGAAATGATAAGCATGATGTTGAGTTGAATTTAAGCTTAATTCCTATGATATGATTATGAATGAATAAGAATTTAGGTTGAATGTATTAGATAAGCATAGTTTTGGTCTTTAAGGTTTGGCCAAGTGCATTTTGTCAGTGAATTGATCTTGTTTTGTTTATTCATTATGTGTTTGCATTTTTTTAGTTTACTAAGTGTTTGTGGAAATGCATGTGTAGTGTGCTAAACCTTGTCTTTTCATAAAAGAACCCCAAAACTAAAGCTTTATCTCATTCAATTCATGGTTGAGCTAAGGTTTAGCTTTATTAAATAAGTTCTTTAAGAACAACTTGGGGACATTTAAATAAAAAGCTTGATTCATAGTTGATATGGACCCAAAAACAATATTTTTTAAGTGTTTTTAACTAGTTTTTGTAACTCAAACTTGTGAAGCATTATTGGGAGCCATTAGAGATAGTTTATATGTGTTTAATATTGATGTTTAGAGTTCATTAGGTTTCTAGTTACAACACTCATATGAGTGGCATTGGTGTGTATCTCATTTGATTAGATCAGCTAAATATAAATAAATGTGATAAAAGTAAGTCACTTGCATGACTGTTAAGCTTTTTGTTGACAGTGGCGTTTAGAGTTCTAGGTTAAGTTGCTTAAAGATTTTTTTTTTATTTTCATCCCTTCGACATGCATATGATGTCTTTAGCTTAGCTAACAGACGTTTGAACATCCATAAGCTAGTTAGAAAAATTCACAGTAAGTGTTTGTGCACAAGTGCCATTTAGTCATTGTAGTATTCTAGCATAGTAGTTTTAACAAAACAAGTATTTTTGTCCATATTTTGGTGGTATTAATTTTTTTAGTATTTTTATTTTAATATCTAGTAAATTGGTAGTGTAATAGGTTTCTGAAATGTCTCATTTTGTCCTCAGACATGCAGGATACAAATTTCACAACATGAGCTGTTCGAATAGATATGTTTCTATTCTTGAGCTATAAAGTAAGCAATTTCAATTGGGATAATCATTTTTGTAGGAATTTCTCATATTTTTCAATTAAAATAGGTTAAGTAAGCTTTCCAACGACATGTGGCTTGTTTAATGGCAGTTTCGTACAAATTGAAAAGAAAATCCAAAAGATAAGTTGTTCAAGATGTTATGCGATGCAGTAACATCCAATAAAAATTTCTTTGATGTCCCAAATAATTTTTTGAGATTTTTTTAGTATTTTTAATGTATTGAGTTAGCTTTCAAAAGAATTTTAGTTTGTAATTTTTAAAGGTCAAAATAGTCTAAAATAAATCGAGAAGTCTCTAAGGTGAAAACTATCAAGTATTTGCAGATTTCTTTAGGTTTTGGTGTTAGCTATTTTGAGGCATTTAGATGTCTTAGAATTGATTTCGAAAGTGTTGTTTTGAGAATCTATAAGTCTAGCAATGTTTAATAATAGGTTTCTAATGGCTCGCTCAAGGCTCTTAAGTTAATAAAAATTTAATAAAAAAATCTTTTTTAGCTTGGTTTACAAAGTTTCATTTTTCTCAATTTAGTCATTATGTCCCATTTCATAATATCTTTGGAATAGAGTCCAACTTTGTAGATAATTTTGATTTGATACCTAATTTGGAAAATTTTTGGTGTCACATACTTTTATGAAAAATTTCCTTTTATAAAAACATTTTGCTTCAGATTAAGCTATGGATTTGAGCTAGTCTCAGACTAACATTTGGTTACTCCCATGGGTACTTGATATGAGTCCCGAGATACATGTTTTTCTTTTCCATTGATATATATTTATTTTCTTGAATAAAAGCAAGGTTATTATTGAATATTTGAACAAGTGAAATTGAGAAAAATGTAATTAGAATACATGTGATTAATTGGTACCTATTTCTAGGCATCACAAAAGGGATCAATCCTTATTTATGGTGAAACTAACTCCCAAGCTTGATTTTATAAATATTTGTATTACGTAGTTGTAAAACTGTTTCTTTTGAGTTTTGTAACTCTTAATGAATGGTTTTAATAGGTGTCTAACCATACTAAGCCCAAAAAGATCAATAGTGACTCATCAACCTAACCATCTTGTATTTCGATAAGGGAAGCTCAAAAAAGTGATTTGTCCTGATGGTTGAAACCTATCTATGATTAAAGTGTTGTCTACTATGATATGTTGGGATTCGTGTCCTAGTATGTTATGACAACCATTTAGGATTTAATATGCATTTTCATGCATGTTAGGGTCATTTAGGTCACTTTTCATAATCTAGTGGCTTTCATGCAATTTCATGCACTTTAGGGTCATTTAGATCATTTTCCATGATATAGGGACTTTTATAAAGTTTCATGCACTTTATCACTTTAGGGTTATCTAGGTCATTTTCCATGATCTAATGACTTTTACAAAATTTCATATAAGCTAGGGTTATTGAGGTCATCTTTCATGATCTAGGAACTTCCATGCAATTTCATATATTTTAGAGATATTTAAGTCATTTTGTATGACTTAGGGATCATTATGCAAAGTTGCATACATTTAAATCATTTTTAATGATTTAGGGACAATTCTAGAACGCCCATGTATGTTAGGTCCATTTAGATTATTTTTCATAATCAAAGAATCATTTTGCAATTTCCTATATATATTATGCCAAAATTAAATATATCCATATCTATTGATTGTAATATATATTTTTTGAAAATCAGAGGCAATATTCTCGAGTTAAAATAGTCTATAGATGTGCTTCCAGCATATGAAAGTCACCTCATCGATTGTTTTAAACGAAGGAATACCATTTTTAAACAAGTCAAACTTTTCAAGTTTCTCAAAAAATAAAACTTTTGTAAACCTCCAAGTTTTCTGAAAGGGTATGAAAAATATTTTGATTTTAAAAATAATGGAAACCAATTTACTTAGAATTGAAATAATAATATTAATAGCAAATAATTTTTAAAATACGAGAATTATAGTTAAATACTCAAAAATTAAAACTGATTATGATCAAGATTTAAGTTAACACATAATTAATATGTATCAATTTATAGGTGTCATGGAGGGAATACATCTCACTCTGTGCATAACTGACTCCTGAACCCTTTTTATATGAATTTTTAGTTATTAAGTGGGCTTTAAAATTTGTTTTAGAGGGTTTCTTAACCTTCAAAAGATGTACTTCAATAGATGACCAATCTCACCTAGGCAAAATAGATTGATGGTGACTCCAAGTTAATTGGTCATTCTATAATGGCCATTTAGGCTTAAGTTGAAAAAATAATTCGATCCGATAACATAGTCCTATCTCAAAATAATAATAAAAAGAAAAAAAACATTAAATTCATCCATGTAAGTTTGGTATGTTGAATTCGTGTTCGATACGTTACAAAAGATGATAGTATATTTGCATGATTAGTTTTCTAGTCAAAGGTGGAATGGTTGGAAAGCATAGACTTTCATAATGTAATCGTTATTATGATATAAAGGTTAAATCTTCCACTGAAAATGTGTTACTACTTAATAGCAGTTATTATTTGGCCATAAAGATTTGGAGATACAAAATATGACTATGTTGTTTGTTTTGACCTTCTTTGTTTTAATTAATGTATGTTGTAGAGCATATGATTGACTATGGATGCGTTTGATCAAGACTATAGTTATATAGTCAATTTATGAATTTGATAAATGCATTTATATCTATCATATATAGCAATTATATGTGATCTCCAAAAGAGTCATTATGGAATCATGATGGATTTCATGATATAAAATTTGTAAAAAAAAATATGGATAAGCATGGTATATGAAATATCCTTGATATGCTTTTCCTATTAATGATTATCCTAAGTGGCCATGCTTGAGAGAATATGAAAATATGAACAAACTCATCAAGAATTCAGTTATTTGTGTAATCAAAACTCAAAGGTTATGTGAGTAAAAAAAACTTTAAAATGGGACAAGGTTTTCGTCATTAGAAATAACGTAACTAATAATGTCCATGATGAAGAATGTACATATGTTGATATTGTAATAGTCCTTTGATAAGTCTATTGGTGGTCCTTTAATATGAGCTATCTTCTAAAATGATATATGGAACCTTTTTATGTGCATATATAGTTGTTAACAAAAAGTTTAAAGTTTATGAATGATATATGGAATCTTCTAAAACCTTTGTATGTTATTTAAATACACATACACAACAAGTTTAAAGTTATATGTATAATAAAAAAGTATAGAAAAATAGTAACAATATTATCTTGCTTCACCAAGTGATTTAAGACCTCTTTACAATAAATTACTTAGTCGAAAAGGATAATATGATATCTCATTCACACATTTGGTGATAATGAAATTGATTTCTTATGATATCAAAAAATAAATAAAATAGGCAAATGTGAAACCATCAGTGCAAAATAGAAAAAAATGATCAATATGAATCTTATAGGGCAAATGAATTGGTATTTGTACAAAGGATATCCATGATAGTTGGAATACTATTAAAAAAGTACTCTTTAGCAAAAGAATGAGTACTGGTATTGGTGGCGTGTTGGTCTTGTGAGCCTTCAAGATTTCAAGATACAAATATATTTAAAGTTTTACTATGTAGTATGGAAAATTAACATAGTTATGTTGGTCATTAGAGGACGAGGTTCAAGCCCGCAATGTTAAGTCACCTATATGAGAACTCGACTCAACGCTTAGTATAACGTCAAATTTTGAATTCAATAAAATAAAGTACATCATTTGTATGTGACTTCTAGCACTATAATATTATACAATATATCATCCCAAAAAAAGCGCTAGGTACCCATAATGATAAGAGAATGATGAGTAAATATACTCTTAATAGACCTATAATATAGATAAGTTGTAGTGTTATAGATACATAATACTCTCAATTGGATCTATCTATGTAAGTGAAAAGGCTACTTCTAGGAGTTCAAGGGCTTGATTGTAACAGTACTCATGAAAAGAGAACACAAACACATTGCTACAATAATGTCCCCGCATACTATGCATTGACTAGTGTTGAAATCTTTATGTGAAATATGTTTAATAAATCAAACGGAATAACTGGTTTAAGCATAGTCTACCATGCAATTTCAGTTAACTTAAAATGGTTTTACTAAGTGAAGTTTTAATGTGAAGGTTTAATAAAACACCTTCATTTATACAATTAATTTCCAAATTTGTCAAAATTTGGATTATTTTGAAAATGGTAAAAGATTGTTGGAACATTTTCAAAATAAGTGAATATTTATGTTTCCAATGATTATAGAGTTGTCTCTTAATTATAAATTAAGAGTGTTATATCTTAGTTATTTATCAAGTATTGCAACTATATATTTGGATAAATTATCTCTATACAAATAGACATTTACATGTTTATAAATAGAACCCATATATTTTGAAAGATATATATAGAAAATAACAAAAAAATTCTTTATAATGCTTTGATAGTTTTGCAACACACTGCTTAGTGCATGGTAAATTGATTTCTTCAATGCAAAACACCATTAATCATTGGGCTTCATTATATCATCGATGTTTATATATCGACAACTTTTTGCATATCAAATTATTGGTGAGGATGAGTAAAATTTTAATGAAAGCGACATTACTACACGCCTTAAAGCCTTTCTTGATTTGTTATAATTTTCACGTTCCAAATACTAACATAGTTCACCACAGTCTTCTTCAAAAACCACCCAAACCTTGCTTATTTTGGTTTCCAAACTGCACGAAAAAGGGGTTAATGGCGAATCACTAGTGTCTCTGTTTACTTGCTTTTCGCTTTCCTTACCCATCGATGTTGGGGTGCCAGTCCTGCCACATATTATTGATGATGAACTTGTTGACATGAAGCTGGAGCATCGTTCCAATGCCAAAATATAATCCAAGGTGATGATCTGCACAGTAGGATACTCCAGATGCTTGTTTTCAATAATTCGTTTGCAAGTTTCGTACAGACCATGAAGCTCTTTGCTTTGGCGGGAAGCCCTCTTGAGTATGTCGCAGGCCAAAGTCCTTGCTGGCCTTGTAAAATTAAAGAACATGTTGACAAGAAATTCAATGCCTTCACAAAACATAAAGTAAACTTGGAAGCTCTCTTTTAAGGTGTTGCTTATGGCGGCTTGAGCCAAGTTGTCCGCTGGCACAATATCACGTGGTGAACAATCCAACACTCTGTCTATAAATGCTTGACATTTTGGCAACTTACGAAACACCATATCAAACGACTTGTCCCCGTAACATGCAGACTCCAGGGCGTTGAACATAACGGGTTCTAGTTTCCCAGCTTGATTAATGGCCCATCCCACCCGTTCTTCAAGATAAGCTGCATAGCTATGTAGGAATGAAGATGAAGGATAATCTGAATCCTTGCGAGTGCTGATTAGGAGATGACCGGAAACATGAGCGCTACGCAGCTCTTGCTCGAAGCGATGGTTGCCTCCGCGTAAGAGACGATGAATGAGAGATAGAGTTTTGAGAGCCACCAGGGGGCGTCGGGTCTTGCAGAGACGGCGTGAAATCTTTTCAGCAAGAAAAGGGACGGATCCTTGGGAGTTTGAGACAAGGAAAAGGATCTGATGAATGTATTTGTCGTCTATGGGAGCGTTATCATGGGCAGTTGCACGCAGCACTGCAATCTCTATATCGCAAAACCCTTTTCCTTCGTGGTAATTGAATATCATGGCCTTACCAATGGATGCCTGATCCTTAACTGTGCCAAGGACTAGGCGGAGCTTGCCCTGCATGTCCACCCCCATTTTTTCTTTTTCTTTTCTTTTTTTTTTTTGAAATTTCCTTTAATTACATAATGGCTTGAGAGTATATATAAATAGAAAGCGAAAGGCAGGCAGAGCTAATTTAAAACTATGCAGCAATGAGGAATCCAATTCCTTACTTTGATGTGAGTTATCATAAAGTTTCACCTTATTAATAAATTAATTTAAAATTATTAGAGACCTTAAAATAAATACTCATAAGAATTTATTTTTTTATTTAACTTTCTGTACCTACTACACCTTTAGTCATCACATGTGAATGATACCAAAGTAGTTCACAATACACGAAGTGATGATGGATGGAACAATAAGTCATTTGCAAATAAATAGCTACCCTTTTGGGGTTATATAGAATTTATACTTGATGTTATGATAATGTATCGGTACATATGATCATAATATTTTTTTAAAATAAAAATTATTTTTATTTATTTAAAATTTTTTTTTAATAAGATAACATGATTTAATTCATTAAAAGTATTTTTAATGTATCAAATATAAACCCCGTTATATATAATCACATAATTGAATTAGATAGACCGTAAGATTTCAAATATCCAATAAAACAGGCCCCACTTGAAAAATAAGAGTGGATTTTATTACTATATGATTTTCAGGACGCAAAACCAGAATTATATAAGGCATGCACATTTCAACCAAGTTACATGTACATCTATGCGTGAAAAATGAAGATGTAACATATATATATATATATATATATATATATTGATGATAGAAAAACATTAAGGAGAATGAGAGGAAAAAATGAAATGTTGGGCAGTGGACATGCCACTAAAAATCCTTTGGAATCTCTTCCTTTCAACATTCATTATGTCCTTAATTTTCAACAAAGAATTGATTGTTAGGAAGTTCAAAACCGAATAAGAAAGAAAGAGTGGCTTAGAAGGCTCTTTAAGTCTGGATATAAATGAATAAAATGCAATCCCAAGAGTCAACGAGCAAGGAGGAGGCAAAAGGTTTTTGTGGTGGGCGGAATACGATTCTTGTGCATAAAACTCTCCTGCCATTCGCACCTTCAGAGTATATAAACAACCATTTTGACTTTGCAAAGTTTGCTTTTCCACACAAAAAAGTGGAATATTTTGTCATTATTTTGTGCCACCAATCAACAACGATGCGTCTTCTATGACATAAATATATATATATATATATATGTATATAAGGATATTTGCTCACTTTTAGAAACATATCTCCATATTTATCGAGAGAAAAGAAACGCAACAAATTAAATACATAAAAAATAATAATAAATCTTGTCTTCATCTCGCAATCTTTTTTACTGTTGGCGGATGCCTTACTGTTAAAGCTAACAAGCAAGAAAAGAATATAATAAAATATTCCAGTATTTACAAATCAATAAACTAACATGTATGATAACATTGCATGTCTTGTAAACCTTCCACAGCACTGACTAATAGTACAAGTAAGCATTTGTCGATAAGAGGATCATTCCTTTCCTCCACTCGTACAATTTCGGATTGGCAAATTACCAAATGCCATTTTGAAGACTAAACTTCATGGATTGGAGGCCGCCTTAAGGTTGGACTTGGACGTATCCTAAAGGATTGTCCAAAATGTTAAAAGCCACTTGTAGTTCCCCCTATACGCCAACACATTGATTAATATATGATTTTAGTCCCAATTTTACCTAAAAGATTCCCTATATTAACGGTTTTAGACCAAATTCTTAGTTCAACTAAAGCCATTCAGGATGCTGCATTAAAAAAAAAAGAAAAGAAAAATGAGGCACTCCCACCACCCAATTAAATTTATTTTAAGCATGAAAATTAACAAATATGTAACTTTGCCAGCGCCTCCGTAGCTGGAGTGGTTCTTCTTTGTTTGTTAACAAGATTACGGCTCTGAAGTGCATTCATTGGCAATGGTTAAGGTGAAGTTTTCTAAATTATAGTAGAGTGGTTGACGTTCGAATACCGTCGAAAAGGAATAAAACTGAGAGAAGATCCAGATTTATCAGATTCAAAGAGAGATTTCAGGCTGGGAATGCTGTTAAATGGCTTAATGGAGCTTGGTTGAACGATCAGAAAATTGAGGTTAAAGATGTTACATTCAATGCCAGCCAAGTGCAATGCAATGTTGTCCAGGTTGCCGATTGAAGAAGCTATTGAGTTAGATACAAGTGATTCTGGTGGATTGTTCTGACAGGAGTGCTAGATCGAATATTTAATCTAGTAAAAAAAATAAAAAAAATCTGTGGAAGATCATATAAACAGCTTATTCTCGACAAGGGATTGGTGGTGGCCACAAATAAGTCCGGAAAAAAATGAAAAATCGAATTTGGATTGCTTCACTTATAGGAGGAAGTCTGTTCCGGCTACCATTAAGGATGAAACCATTCTTAGATTGGAAAAGTGCGTGGTTGGTACAGCAAAAGTTAGTTTCGACGCAGATCGGTTGCAAGGAAATTTTAGGATCCAAGACATCCTTGATATTGGAGGTAAAGAAACTATTTGGGGACCAATTCCTGATCCAGAAACTGTTATTGGTGTCATTGTTCTTGAAAGAAGTAATTGTGGACAAGTTGTTGACATTGGGGCTCAGGACAATAAAAGCTGTGTAGTTGAATACGGCTCTAAGGCCTCTTTTGATTCGGGTTTTATGAATTGAATGTGGGACAAATGGAAAGTGAAAAAGAAAGTTCATTCAAGGAAATTCCTGGTGGACCGAGTAGTGTGGTAAGTAACAGGTCCAAGTTGCCTCACCTTTAATGGGAAACAATAGGGATTCATAAACTTTTCAGGAGGAACTCAACTAAATTTAGTAGGAAGAGCGGAGTGAAATATATCCCTAGCGGAGATTAAATATCTACTTCACAATTTATTATCTAAAAGGTGACCTCGAGAGAAAGAAGAACTACAAAGTTGAAGAGACAGAGCAAGAAGAAAATAAGGGAGAACAAAATCTTGAATGAGTCTACGAATGATGTCTGTCCTAGATCCTAAAAATCAGCACAACGTACTTCAGAGATTGCAGCATCAAACTCTACTTCAGAAACGTTCAGGGTGCAAACCGACTGATACTCCAATAGAATACAACTTGAAGCTAGGAGAAAGTGACAAAGGAACACTGTAGATACAATGCAATATCAGAAGATGGTCGGTAAACAGATATATTTAATGGTCACACACTTGACTAGAAAACGCGCTTGTAACCAGTTTGGTGAAACAATTCATGCATTCTCCATACGAAGAACATCTTGAAGCTATCTATAGAATTCTAAGGTATTTTAAGAGCACTCCAGGGAAAGGATTATTATTTAAGAGGAATGAACAATAGGAAGTTGAGGTTTACACTGATGCTAATTGAATCAGATCAATCATTGATAGAAGATCTACATTTGGATACTGCACATTTGTTTGGGGTAACCTAGTTACTTGGAGAAGTAAGAAACAAACATCACGTTTGGTTTGAAAAAAAGCGTTTGGTTGAATGTAACAGGTATTACATTCAAGTCATATTTGGTGGTCTTATCATATTCATGCGTTTGTTAAAAAAAAAAAAGGCATTGAATGACCCAAGATTATTTCAGGCCTTATGTGGGGATGGCCTTAATAGCCATTCAATGCCTCTTTCCCTACTAAACCAAATCCCCATTGCTGAGAATTCAAATCCCATAGTATTTCATTCCACTAAAGCAAAATATTGCTATAGCTATTCTATTCCATTCTAACTCTATTCTGTTCCCAAGGAAGAGCTATCCTACTGTAGTTCTATCCAATTCCAGTAAACCAAACGTACCAAAAGTGTGGTGGCATGAAGTAGCACTAAAGTAGAGTTCAAAGCTATGGCACATAGGATTTGCAAGGTGTAGTTGTTGATATGTGTCCATTAAGAGTAAGAAAGCCTAGTACTCTTATGAAATTGTACTATAATAATAAAGCAGCCATCAGTTTTGCCCACAATCCAGTATAACATGATAAGAAGAAGCATGTCGAGATTGATAGACAACTGACAAAGGAAAAACTAAATGTCGGTTTTATATGCTAATGTCTGTTCCTAGAATGCACAGATAGCACACCTAACCACAAAACTCCTAAGGCCTAAGTTGGAGTTTCTTGTCAGCAAGTTGGGAATGATAAATATCCATGAACCAACTTGAAGTCTAGTGTAACGATTTAAGAGTTAGAGAATAAAGTTGAACTCCTAACTTTTAGGGATAAATTTGTTTTTCTTTCCTTTCAGATTGTTCTATTTCATAAATCCAATTATTTATGAGTTAGTGTTGTAGACACCTAATTTTGTTCGAGTCCCTTTCAAGCCAATCATGCTCAATCAAAGACTTCGAATGAAATGCACCTATCTCTCTTCTCTGATCAATTTCTAGCATCCTAGGACTTGATTACCAAAAAAATTTTAAAAGATGATGATGATGATGATGATGATAAATAAAATAATAAAGAGGGACAGTAGGATGTCATGTCATCAATTCTTAGTGACATGGCGCCAAGGAGGGAAAAAAAAGGTTTGAAATGCTTAGGGACCAAATTAGTCAATTGGAAACTTTTGCAGGATAACAAAATGTCTTGAAATTAATGAAGTTGTATTGATACATAATTGCATTTTTGTTATTCTAATCGATACAATAGGCATTGTATCGATACAAGGCCATATTGTATCAATACAATGTCATGTTTTTGTTAGTATATGCCCTAGAACCAATTGGCTTGTACGAGCAATATATAAGTTACTAATGCAAACCAATTACTTTAGTTAGTGATTCAAAGTTTTTCTTCATGTTAGTAGTGTGATTGGCAATCATGCAAACACTAATTGGATAAAGCCCAATAAACACAATGGCCTTGCAAAGTTAGTAATGAGTTGTGATGATAAGATCCTTATGCATCAAAGCTTTGTTTCTAAATGTTCCTAGTCATGTGTTGTCATGATAGGGCATTGATAATGCTTAAAGACTAACATATCCTAAGCCTTTATGCACTTGATGTATGTAACTCTTTGATCTCATAGAAGTTAAAGTATAGAGATACTTAGGGATATCATATAAGTGCTTGTTTTGTGAAAACAAGTTCATTGAACATGGCTCGTATGAGAATTTCATTTTGTATAAGTTACTAAAGTGTCCATGGAATATGTTCTTATGGATAGTTCTGTATATTAATTCCCACAGTTGTGATACGAGGTCATCTTTTATGTGGAGTGTCATGTTTTGATTCCATCACGAATGGGTCCACAATAGATGGGTGTTTATGATAAGATGGTTTTGGGTATGACATGAACCATACGAAGATGGATGAATGATCTAGAAAGTATTCACCACTATAAGTAACTTTAAGTAGATAATTATATTCATTGCCAACATGTTGGAAACTCAATAGGTCACACACAATAAGATGATCTATTGGATTAAAATCGAAATTTAATTAAGCATTACTTAATTTAATAAGAGGTAGAATGAGAAGGACATAACTGAATAAGTTCAATTAAGAATAATTTAAGACATAAATTAGATTTATGAAATCTAATTAGAGATATCTTAATATGACAATAGAAATAAGAATTTCTTATCAAGATAATGTTTATTTATAGACATGGTTTTAGAGAGAATATTAAGTAAAGCAAAGAACTGTATTTAAAAAATTAAATAAATTATTTGATAATTATTTAATGAATTGTTTACTATTATTTACATAAAAATTGTTGTGCTTGGATTAGAAAATTTAATTATGAATTAAATTATTTAACATGTATATTAAGGGGTTAGGTTAAAAGCCTAATTAGCAAGTCAAGAGAGTATAGTAGTGAACCACTCCAAGTTAAGCTTGCTAATTGGCTAGGTGTATAAAGTTGCTATCCTTGGTGTGCTACTGGGCTGAAATATTAAAAGTTACTACTAAGGGTCAATCTTTGACAAGCTAATTAAAATAGTTTTAAATGAGCTCCAAAAAATATTTCAAAATGGCGCCACCTTCCGAGTATATTACTAATGGGCTCGATTGACCCTTTAGTTAAGCCTAGCCTAATTTTAAATGTATTGATATTATCAGGTTCAATTGGCAAATATAAGTTTCTAAGAACCCTAGGTTGTCAATCTCTAGACTTCTCTAAGCAGGGTAACTGATAACCCTATAAAATAAAGTATTTAGTCTCATTATGCGCATTAAAATAGCTAAGTCTTAGGAAGTTTTATTTAGATTTTATTTATTTATAGTAGTTTTTAAATTACTTTTATTTACTTTTTTTATATTTGAATTACATAGTTGTTTAAGTGTTTTTTGTATTTTTGTAGGTCAAAACCCAAAAGAGTTTTCAAAGTGTAATAACTTAATCAAGAAGTAAAGTGGACTCAGTTTGACAGCTTCCAAAAATAAATTGATAAAGCTACTTGCAAACCAAGTTTTGTGTCCTAGGGTTTTGGCTATATATGAGACTCTTAGGATTAGAATTCGAGATATGCTAGATACTTTATAGCTCTTATTTTTCTTTAATTTTCTAAAAAGGAGAACAGCCATCAAGATTTTGTAATTGGAAAAAGATTGAGAAGATTGAAGATCAAGACCTGACAACTCTTGGTTTTCTCTTTTCCTTAATTTTTTATCTTTATTGTAATGTTTATAATGGTAAAATTTTAATGTTTTGTGTTTTATTTAATCAGTATAAACTAAGTTTATTTTTTAAGGTTATAATGGAACTCAATACGTAGTTTGGTTTATTTTATTCTCTTTTCTTGATTTAATGATATTCGAGTTGCTTGTTCAATCTTATTCTTAATACCTCTAATTTTTAGCCACCAATTAGATTGATTTGGTAACCCTAATGGGCTTGGAAAAGAAAATTTTGTGTTTAGACCTTGCATGACATATATTTCATATTCATTTATTAGGATGAATTGATTTATATCTGAGATAGGAATATAAGAACATACCATATTTAACCAAATTAAAGTCTAAACTAGATGAGTTTCTTTTAATTCAATTTGCTTAGGAATAGAATTAACTAGTTAAGAGAGATATTTTTAAAAAACCATCGAAAGATACTTATAACTAAATTAGAACTCTAGGTTTACAACTTACTATTGTAGATACCTTATTTTGTCCGGGCTAATTTTTAGCAATCTAGGGCATAGACGTAAGAGGGTCGCTTGGCCAAAAAAGTATTTTTGAGATGGTCAAGGAGGCCTATGGATCATATCAAAGGTAAATTCAAAGATGGGGCATCAAAGGACGTAGTTCAAAGTGTCCGAGACAAAAAATATGAGAAATTTCACAATTTTCATTGAATGTATCAATACATGGTTCTCATGTATCGATACAATACTCCAACGATCCAAAAAGTTGAAATGTCCCCATTTGTATCGATACAACATGTAAATGTATCGATACATAAGCTTATGTATCGATACAGGAGCTCATGTATCGATACTAGGCCATACCAAGACCAAAATGTGCATTTCGTAAAGAAATGTATCGAAACATATCAACATGTATCGATATAATGGTTCATAGTATTGATACAATGGTTCCTAGATCAATACAATGATCATTGTATCAATACAATGTTCATTGTATTGATATACTCAAGGTTTTTGGACCAAATGTATTGATACATTCTGCAATGTATCGATACATACAGGCCATTTTTTACGGACTGAACATTTTTTACTCATCCACCATTGATCCAAAACTCGATTTTAACTTATTTCTTTGCATCAGAAAAGATCAAAACCCATATTAAATTACAAATTTGGACTTTTAAATTAATCAAAATATTTTTGAAGTCCAAATTAGATCAAAAGGGTCAATGTCACATGATCACCCTACTCATCCCTAGTTTGTTGACCAAGATCACCATCAGCCACCCTATTTTCTAGAAAATCATTTCAGCATTTAAACTAGCCACCCTATGTGCATCACATAGGCAGCAAGTTGCTCTCTACAGCCACTGTATAGCCACCGAGCTGACATCACTTTGTCCCTTTTGAGAAATGACCAAAAACACCTCTAAATTGGCTCCAAAATGCTGGTATAAATAGACCACTTATATCTCAGCTAAA